>JAYDZE010545934.1:0-14046 GCA_034509125.1 Monilaria moniliformis | reverse complement strand
TAATAATAATAATAATAATAATAATAATAATAATAATAATAATAATAATAATAATAATAATAATAATAATCATAATAATGATAATAATAACTTCTATATTAAAGTCAGCATATTAACCTTTCATCTTGTTGCAGAGTATTCCACCAATTGTTTCAAGCTCTCACGAAGAGGATAGCATGAATGCAGTTCTACAAGAAGCCACGAGTGACCATACGGATGGAAAAACAAGTGACAAGGTTGACAATCACAAGGAAGTTCTTGAGGTACAAGATGAGACTCAACGAGCTCAAATGTATGGCTTAACTCTAAAAATAACTTTAAACTCAGGGAGCTAATAGTTTTTGTTCTTTCTTCAGAATCTCTCAAGTGGTGTGGGCCATTGCGAAGTGACTAGCATTTCACCTGATGTCAGTCAGGATACTGAGAAGACAGATCAAACAGTGAAAGATGGCTCTGATACTTTAGTTGATCGACCAGTAGAATTGGCCGCAACTGAAGAGACATCTGCGAAAGAAATCCAAAGGAATGCTGAAGAATTCAACAGCACTGACAAAGATGGCGGTAGAGATGTAATACCAGAGGTGTGCAGTATGGATTCATCAGTTGCGACCTCAGAAATAAAAGTGGGAGATACACTTGATCCTGATATGGACGACGAGGAGGTGGCGACTCTGCTATCTAAAGACACAAGTAGAGATCATCATGGCACAAATGATTCCTCCACCACAGACGTTGCATTTACTGAGGAGATATTACAGGAAGCTGATCTACTGAGCAAAGAAACTGAGTCTCATACACGTTGCATCTCTGAAGGTGAAGAGCCAAATGTCCAAGTGAAGACAATGGACAACAAATCTGAGGATGAGAAACCAACAGAAGAGGATATTTCGTGTAATATCACAAATGAAGTCTCTAAGGAAGGAGAATCTGACCACAATAAGATTACCCGGGAACAGGAGGAATTAGAAAATGAAAGAAGTGCTGAAAGTAGTACATCTGGAGAAACAATCATAGCACTTGAGACTTCTATTACCGACGAGCTACAGAGCAAGAGTGACTTAAACTCTTCACTCTCTAAGGAAGAAGAAACGGCTCTTCAGAATAGTGTCGAGCTTGTGACAACGCCAGAAGACTATGGAGTTCCCTCAGAGAAGACTTTGAGAGAGAGCCATGGAGATGTGGAATGCCAGTCTAAAACAATGGAAGATGCTGCTACAGATCATAGCGACCCAAAGCTTTCAGAGAAGTCTGAGGAGAGTTCAGTTGTCCAAGTCGAAGACTCACAAATAGATCATAATGAGCATTTAGAAGAGGAAAGAGAGGGGCTGCTGTTAACAGAAGTGTCAAAGGGGGGCACTAATGACAACATCTCAGCAGCCACAGGTGAAGTCAAAGAACAGGATGAAGACCACAAAGAAGCTGAATTGTCTGAAAGCGAGCAAAGTACAAAATGTACTTTGGTGAAAGAAGACGTGCAGATAGAAAATCCTGCAGAATCGTTGCATGTAGTCCTTGAAAATATTGAAGTTTCTAATATAAGCCAAGGAAACAACATTGAAGTTCTTCCAGAGGAGCAAAGCAGTAAAAACACTAACGCAAATCTGCACGGAAACACAATCAAGGCAGAGGAAGCAACAATTGATGCAGCTGAGGGACAGAAGGACAGTCATGAGGTATGGATAACAAACTCTCCTACTAAGAACTGCTTTGGTTGTTATTCCCCTAATCACAAACTTGAAGAATAGTAGCTTCATTCTAAAAAAAAGGAAAAAAAGGATAGTAGGTATAATAATAAGTTTACATTGCAGTCAGTAAAATTGACCTTTCACCTTTTTGAAGAGTCTTCCACCAATTTTTTCTAGTTCCCTTTCACTTACTCACAGACACACTTGAAAATTAATAGCTTCGTTTCTAAAAAGAAATACAAGTAATTTATATATTGCATTTACTCAATTGACTTTTCACTTGTTGCAGAGTTTTCCACCAATTGTTTCTGGTTCTCCCGAAGAGGGAAGCGTGAATACAGTTCTACCAGAAGTCACGAGTGACGATACGGACAACAAAATAATGGATGAGTTTGACAAACACGAGGAAGTTAGTGAGGTACAGGATGAGAGTCATACTATAAAGTGAACATTCAGTTACTTAGTGATATGTATATGGCTTCAGTTTGAAAAGAGTAATTATTTATCATTAAACTCACAGAGTTAATAATTTCTTATAATTTCTGCAGAATCTGTCAACAACTGTTTCAACTGAGGATGCTGAAGGAATCTCACTGGTGAAATTGGAAGGTTCAGAAAATAAAAAGGAAGATGATTCAGGAAAGGAAAGTGAAGGGACACATTTGCCACTACCTTTGGCACGGAAGGTCAGTGATTCATCAATGTTTTTACAAGAGGCTCGATTTGAGGACGGAGAACCAAAGAAAGCTGAGTTTAGTGATGATGAGAGGGATACAGAGAGTATGCTGCCGAAGACGGAACCTAGAACAGAAAATACAGAAGATGTGCATGTAAAATCTGAAGATACCAAAGCACCTGATTCAGTGGACAAAAGATCAGAGGGCGGAACAGTTGATGCAGCAGCAGAAAAGGAAGAAACTGTAGAGGTACTAGTCAGATATACTACTATTTTACCATAACAAGCTTCATCATAAGTATACACAAAGTACTAAAAGAGAAAAAGCAATAATTAATTAAGGTGACAAAAGTCTTTCATTGACCTCATAGTGTTAGTGACCTTATTCTTCTTGTTGCAGAATGTTCCGACAGTTGTTCCAAATGAGAATACGGAAGAGAATTTATGTATCCAAGCTGAAGGTCAAGAAACTGAAAATGAAGAGCATTTGGATAAGGAAAATGAGCAAGTATCCTCAATAAAAGAACCAAGTGGAGCAGAATTGTTTGAAACGGACAAACATACTGAGAGTGTTTTGCTGATAGAAGAAGTGCAGAGCGAAAAGCTGGTAGAATCCTTACATGCATCACTTAAAGATATAAAAACATCTGATTTCGATCAATACACAAAGGCAATAGTTATCCTTGGGGAGCAAATCCCGGCTGAAAATTCACAAGGAGTACTCAGTGATGAAGCAGAGGAAACAAGAATTGATGCAGCTACTACCAACGAGAAAACTCAAGAATTACAGGTGAGAATCATATTATGAATTGAATTATGTCATTACTCAGCTGGTTCATATCTTCAACAGTGAACCCTTAAGAATTGGAAGCAAAGTATTATTGTTTCCCTTTGAGCACATACATCACTTTATTTATTTTCTCATCCATACTGCAGAATGTCTTGAATGAGAATAGTGACAAGGACTTGTTAATCAAAGTGGCTGCCTCAGAAATGACACATGATATAAATTTGGAAGAGGAACCAGAAACAACGTCACTAACTGAGATTTCAAAAGAGGAGGCCCGTGAAACTGAGTCAATTCTGCTTGAGCCAAAAATAAATGTAAGCACAGTTGAATTGCCCAAATATGAGAAAACTACAGACTATACTACACCAAAGAAAGAGAGTTTGCAGCCTGAGGATCATAAAACATCTACTCCACAGGAAGATGACTCGCCAAATGAGGGAAATAGCGAAGCTACATTGATTAAGGAAGATGTATCCATTGAGTTACCACAAATAGAAGCTCATGATAGAGAAGAACCCTGTTTAAGTGAAGTTATAGAAACAAATTCTCAAGAAGAACAAATCCTACATGCAAGTCCTGGAGTATGCATCAACAAGAATGAAGAGAACAAAACAATTGATCCAACAACAGTTGAAAACGAAACTCCTAAGGATGAGGTCAGTATATATACACATATACACACACCTTAGAACATATACACTCATACACACATACACACAAGTTTATGAGTGCATATGTCCGAGAACAGATTGTTATATTGAAACTAACAATACTAATATTATTATCTGAACTATACTAATCTGTTATCACAAAATTATTTTACAAAATTTTGAAACACGAATGATTATGTTCTATAAACAATTCTTAGACTAACAAAGTTGAATTACACTGTTAGTGGAGAATACTACAGTTCACTACATTTTAAAATCTTAGGCCCTGATGATTATCACTTGGTAATAATATACTGTGATATGATATCTTGTGATATTACAACTTGCTATTACAGAAGAATCTAAACTGATGACACCATCCTGTAACATAAGAGTTTATCATAATTGTCAGGCTTAGAGATCATGAGTAGACTTAAAATCTTTTAAGCAAAACTAAAACTATTGTAATGATTTGACTCAGAAAATCAATGTTTTATACAAAATCCACAATATTGATAGCTTCTAAAAATCCATAATCTAAAATAATCATTTATCAAAATTGTTGTATAGAAGATCTGATATAGTTGGACAAGTATGACTATTCCTTTACTTATTTCCATTATTACCTGTCCCCATCCCCTATGTAGTTGTCTCGTGTTTGTGCCTACTCAATCTATGAATACTTTTCACAATTCATACATAAAAGACAGGTTTAGCTTTTTTTTTAAGACTGGTTTTAAGAAGCTTGGAATAATATAAATTCAAAATACTGTTAAGCATGAATAGGAAGAGTTCGAGCAAGATCACAAAATTGAGCTAAGGGAATCAAGTCCCGAGGTGATGAAGTATTATATAATAAGAGGCATTCAGTTAAAAGAAAATTTTAAGACAAGCCAACAGCTAAAGAAAGGGGGAAATTTGCAGCATTAGGTTGTATAGATTGTTATACTACTTAATAGCACTTGAAAGAAAGGGGGAGACTTGACATCGGTGATTCATCATTTATGGGGATCTACAGGTGCCCAAAGAGATGGAAAGTGTTGACGTTAAAGGAGAAACAAAGGAGGAAGAAGGTTACCTCAAGGCTGTTGAAATGATAACTGCAGTCGTAGTAGCATCTAATCAGGCAAGTAATCAGATCCGAAGCAACTTTTCAGATGTTTCCGGTTACAGTTGCTTCTTTCTTGAAATTTATCTGGAAAACTCTCTTTGAAACAGGATAGGAGCTTAAATTTAACAGCCGAAGAGACCTCCTGCGCAGAAGATTTGAATGTTGACAAAGATGTCATTGGCCATATTCCTGAAGTTAGCAATTACAAGGAACAGGATTCATCAGTCATGAACATGTCAGAAGAACATATCGTGACAAGCAACAAGCATGTATCCGATAGTACCAGCATGGAATCTGAGGTCTTGGAGAAGATTAACAATCAAATTGTTGGAGAAGCAAACAGTTGTGGCGGCAAAATGGACTTGGAGAAAATAGAAGTTCTAAATGATGACCCCACTGCAATACCAATAAGTGAAACTTTGGCAGAAATAGATTCAAGAGGATGTACAGAGACAGAGGTCCAACTTCCAAACAGAGAAAAGGAAGCAGAAGTGTTTAAAAGAGAGGCAGAAAATGACCAGAAGAGTATAAACGAAACACTGCCTAATTATGCTGCTTCTGAGGACGTCTCAGAATTGAAGGAGGTTAATGGTGAAGAAGAAATATCTTTTAATAACAGTAAGCAGATTTCAAGCAGCCCAATCTCTGTGGCATCAGAGGAGGTCTCAACATCCAATGTGGCATTAGAGGAAGACTCGACATCCAACTCTGTTACAGACCTTCAAACCAAAAATGAAGAAGAAGCTCTAGCAATCAAAGAGACAACTCCCTCATCTGTAGAAGGTCAGGATGCTGAGAGTACAAGTGTTGAGGAAAACTCCAACTATGTTTGTAGCTTGACTGAGAAAAAGTCAGACTCATTTGAAGTTGCATTTACGCCTGGAGAAAACAAAAGTGGATATGAGTCCAATAACAGGGGCCTTGAATCTATTGCCCAAGGTCAAAGTTTCGACATAATTTCAGAAACAGAAGAGACAAAAGCAGAGGAAGAAGATCTTAAAGCAGAATCACAACCTGGTAAAGCTGTAACGGAGGACATATTACAAGAAGAAACTATGTGTGAGAAAGAAATCGTGAAGGTCGACGTTCCAAGCGAGAAGGAGCAATTGCCAAGAGTAAACTCTTCTAATCTATTCCATCTTTTTTGTTCCTTCTGTTAAATGAACGTTGAGCCCTAACAAAATGATATATTATGCAGATCAAGGAAGAACATGAAGATGTAAAAGATTATCATCAAGGTTCTTGTGAGGAAGAGGTAATCAAAGATAGTCACCAAGAAGATGAGATTAAGCAAGATCAACACATAAACAACAAAGAAACATATGAGTTAACAAAGATTGGAAATGATACAGAAACGGTAAGAAAATACATACTACGTTTTCATGATAAAGCTCAGCATCTTATGGCGTTGAAATCTCATTCATTGAGCAGGTACCAGAAGTTTCTGAAGAAGCTGGTGACAAGGCTCCAGAAGACCTAGAAGAAAAGATATTTGCAAATGAAGCAATTGATAGAATCCTCCACCAAGAAGGGCAAGTAACGAGCATTGAGGAGCCCACAACCAAAATAGACGATGAAAATGATCGTGATTTAGACATTGCATGTGTGAACACAGACGCTCAAAATTCAAATAAAGAGGTATGTTCATTTTAAGTTCACTTTCTCAACATTGATGACCGCTCTGAAGCGTGGCGATCATAATACATAGGAAATTACAGGTTCACCAAATATACTTTCAGTATTATTTCAATAACCTATAATATTTGATGTCTAGACTGTCCAAATAGCAACAATCCCTGGGGGAGAAAGTGAGGAACAGAACAAGGAAGATGAAATTTGCAGCTCAGATGAAGTGAAGGAAATAGATGAGGTAAACAGAACAGCATACACCCATATTCATCATTAATGAATTGATGTACAAGAGACCACCATTTTCTAAGTAGACATCTACTCTACAGGAAAATTTGATACTTTCAGAAGGAAAAAGCAAGGAGGAAGCAAAAGAAACTTATAAAGAAGCCTATGTTGAGGCTGAGAAGTTTGATTTATCACCTCAAACCAAAGATATATCGGAATGTGCAGTCAGTGATGTTGTGCAGGACACCCCGGAAGACAATGAAAATTCCAAAATAGAACAGTTTTCTGAAGAGGATTATCCTAAAAAAATCACAGAATGTGAAGTATCCTCTGCTGGTGAAGACATTGCACTAACAGAACCACCCAATGAGGATGCAGCCATCACTGCTGATGTGCAAGAAGCAAAAGCAGGGATAGATTTGGGGGCTGCTGTTCCAGTCCCAGAAGCAACTGGATTACAAAGTCAAGAGGTGGAAGAATTGAAAGATACATGCACAGAGGTGGCAGACGCCTCCACACCAGTGGAAACTTCGGTGATTTCCTCATCAAAAAAGATGGGAGAATGTACAGAAGGAACCCCACTGGAAGCCAAAGACCAACAGACTAAAGACATTGCAGTAACAGAACAACCCTCAGAGGATGCATGCATCACTGCTGAAGTGCAAGAAGCAAAAGCTGGGATTAATTTGGGGGCGGCCGTTTCAGTCCCAGAAGCAACTGGATCAGAAAGTCAAGAGGTGAAAGAATTGAATGATAAATGCACAGAGATGGCAGACACCCCTGCACCAGTTGAAATTTCGGTGATATCCACATCAGAAAACATAGGAGAAAGTACAGAAGGAACCCCACTGGAGGACGAAGACCAACAGACCAAACTTCATGACAAAGAATCAAATATGAGGGATGCTGAAGTGAAAATGGCAGAAAAATATGATGCAGTGAATCTTCAAAGTGTCAGGGATATAAACGAGGATGTCCAGGACCAGGAATTATGTGAGGAATCTTTTGGAGCGAGCAATCATAATTCAGTGGAAGGAGATCCAGAAGAAAGAACAGAGACCAGTGAAGGACAAGAAACAAACCCAATTCAAGCTGCACCTGTCTCAGAGACTCTAAAGCAAGAAATAGAAGAACAGAAACTGGGAAGAGATACTGTGGACGTCCATGAAGAAGAGAAAAATAGATACAATATCCCCAATCAGTTAGAAAGTGTAGACGGTGCAGAGACAGAAAAGGTCCCAGAATCGAGCATTCATCAAAGTTTTGTTGAGGATACAGCTCAACATGAGAAAAAAGAAGGAATTCAGCAAATTGACTCCCCTCTCTTCTTACCACATGCCAAATGTTCAGACATCAAAACATCAGAAAATGAGCCAGCGCATGTTGGAGGATTGGGAAGCACTGATGTAACAGAACTGGAGGCATCTCCTCTTTCCTTGAAAGATAAGCATGTCGTCCTGGAAGCAGATGATACCAGGAATTTGATTCCTGAGAACCTAGATGGCGACAAGAATATGTCTACAGAACATTCCCAAGGTGAACATGAAGTAGTGAAACCTTCTAAAGTTGAGCAAGAAGAAGAGGAATGTGGAAATGAGGAAAGAAAGGACCAGAAAATGGAAGGGAAGACTGAATCAGAAGAGACTGACAAGCCTTCCTTGTCAGACCTTCTTCAGGTTTCTACAAGAGGAACCTCTGAGATGGCAGATCATTCTCCCACTGAAAAAGAACCAACCAGCCACACTGAAGGCATGCATGATGAAAACATTGATGAAACTGAGCACGAAAACAGGAAAACAGATGAGGAGAAAGATGATGAAGAGGAATCACATGAACAGATAAAATCAGACTTAGGTTCTGAAGCACCAGTCATGGTTGATATTGGAGACGCGGACATGAAAGTAGCTCATAAGAAATCTCACAACATACTTTCAGGCGTTGGATCAAAAATGAAGCATTCAATTGCGAAGGTGAAGAAAGCCATTACTGGCAAATCGCCATCTCCAAAAAAGGTGACAACTCCAGAAAGTAAATAAGCTCTTCTTTCGCTTTAAACTATAGTTTAAGTTTTTTTGATATAAACTAGCTCGAAGGTTATAATTCTTTCACCTTTTCGGCTTGCTGTCAAGGGTTTGCCAATTATTTTACATTTATTTTCTATTTTTTGGCTTGGTTGTGTAAATGGCTTGCATAGCTACACGTGTTCTGTAAGTTTGAAGATTGTTGTGGTACTTCATATGAAGTTTGTAATGCTAATAAAGTTTTCTTTTATCATTTGCTTCATTGGCATAAAGGGTACTGAAAAATGAACCAATCTGGCTTTATTGTATGTAAAATACAGAAACTCTGTAAAAAGAGTAAAAAGGATATCTGGTACGGAGTGAAAGGCGGTTGTTCCTAATGCACTCGATAATATGGATGCATATGAACAATATTGCACAATGACCATGACAAATGATTGATGACTATGGAATGAATGATACGAATTGGAATTGATTAAAAAGAAAGGGACGAACCCTAACCAAGAAAGAAACAAAGTTCTAACATCATGGCACTTGCCGGACACAAACTAATTGATCTTTTCAATACCTCTCTTCAAGTTGTGTGAGAAATATTTATAAAGGATTACACAAAACTCCTAACCCTACTATAATTCAAATAACTAAAGATAAACTTAAACAAAACAAAAGACTCCTACTTGAAATATAAAACCTAACAAACTAAAACAAAAATAACTTAAGTCTTCTGCACTCACGAGTCTCACTGAAGTATATGTATATCTAAGAAACAGAAACACATAGTATTAGTAATGAATATCAATGCGCTGAAGAACAAATAGAAGAATTTGTAATCTAGAAGAATAATTAAACTATACATTATATTCTTCCTTAAATATCTGTCTAGTGTCATTTCATCGAGCCACATAAGCTTCGCCTTTCGCCGACATTCTTAAGATCGCTCTCCGCAATCGTGATATTAGCTGATCTCAGGAGTACAAAAATTATATTGGTGCATTTAGTCGAGCAACTGGCAGGCATGAACTCATTATATCTCAAAATGAGATTGAATTTCAACCAACAGAGATGATGCATAGAGCTAAAGGTAACCATTATCAAAAAACTGATTCAATAGTCAATTCATAACAGTGAAATCTGACCTCCACGATTGTTAACATTTCCACTTACTCAATTTGGGCGAAGTAAGAAGCATGAATGAAAAAATATTGGCGTAAAACGGTAAAAAAAAAAAAAAAAAAAAAACAACTGTAATTGAGAGTTCCTTAATACCTGGAGTCTGTAAGCGGTTGCCGCGAGAGGAAATCCAATCTCCAAAGCTTATACTCTGATTGAGCGTGATCTGCTAGCGGCATTTCGTTTTCGATCTCCTCCTCTACGTAGAAAAATCGTCAACTCTTCTTCTTCAGATCGAAGAACTTGAACACTATAATGATGAACTCATCCGAGCGATTTGGAGAAATTCATTCTGATCAATCTAAAATCCTGGCCTTAAACTAGTTTTTCTGATCCTTATGGTAGATTTAAGATCTATTTAATGCAAAAACTTTGAAAATAATCCAAGCCAACCTTGTTCCTCCATGGCGCCGGTCGATCAGTAGTAGCCACCGACGTTCGGAGTGTCGTCGATATATGGCGGCAGTGATTTCGCACCAATTTTTGAACTACCCGCCTTCAATATTAATATCGAGATATAAATAAAAATATAAAAATTATATTTATTTATTTAGACAAATTTCGCTGTTGGAATAAAGGGCTTATTTGTTTGTCGATGATTGTGGCATGGAAAAGTAATTTTATTTCCAGTTAAATTTTTGTGTTTGGTTTAATAATAAGAAAATAAGAAAAGCAATCTGATTCCTCAAGACGCCATGTATTCTTTTTCCCTAATATGAGGATTTTAAAAGATACGGAAAAAAATACTCTGTCTCTTCTATCGCGTTCATTAGTTTCTATTTCTCTCTTTCCCTTTTCAATTTTGATTTGCAATTCTGTCCAATTTCATCTTAATCTCTTAATTATCTCCATCAACAAGTAAAATTTTCGTTTCCCATTGTTCTTCATGCTATTTGTATTTTCTTTTGTTTCTATTTGAAGAATTTGAAAAATATTCTCCATCATAATCACCAATGACGAGTTGATTGGGAGACATATCTTCTATTAATTTTTAAATGTTGCTGGTTATAATTTTTTTTTTTCTTGGCTTTTTCTTTAATTAAGTTTTTGCCTTATGGTAATTGATATTGTTGTTATTTTTATCACTGGTCATATGTATTGAAAATTGATTTTGCTTCTTTGACCATATGCACTAAAATTTAGAGCTTTTATATGTGCTCAGCGAGGCAGATTTTATGCATTGATGAAAATTGACAAGGCTATTTTCATTTAATGAGGCTTAAAGTACAAAAAATGTATTCTTTGAGATAACTATTAAAACATGACTAACTTGAGATGATAAATGAAATATTTGAAACAGAAAGTAGCTTAAGAATTTGATGATGATTTTTTTTCCTTTTAAATAATACCACAATAGCCCATGATAATAAGTACTGTTACTTGAGCAAAATTTTAAATCTGCACAATCAATGAGAAGAATCAACACAAAGTACGTAATTGAGCTTAAATAAATCAGTTCTTTTATGCAAGACCTTTAAACAAAGATGCACATATGTAATGCATATTCTTATTTTCTTGTCATCTTTTTGAAGATATTCTTAGAAGAAAAATATGCAAGGCAGCCCATCAACTACAAGTTTTAACTTTTGAAGATTATGTAAAGTATTACGAACATAAATAAATAATTATATTTGTGTGGCTATCAAGCATCAAATGAATATCCTCGTGTGCAAGTGGAATGGATCTCAAAAGCTTTCCAAAGATTCTTATTTAGCTTTAATCAGGATAATGAAGTGGTAACTGGCAAGAGATTATGAATTTTGTCTATCATTTAAAGAATGTCATATCAACAATAAGAAGCAGCTACTTCATCTCCAAAGTTACAAAAAAATAATAAAAAATTGAGCATGTATCATGGGAAACTATCAAGTGTGTTTGTTCATGCCAAATGCCTGTGTTGTGTGTGTTTGAGGTGCACTTTATTTTTTATGAATTTTGTAGCCTAATAATGAAGTTTGCTTTAAATTTGTAGTACTCTTCATCACCATTTCAATAGTAATAGAGACAATATAGATATCTAATAGTCAAATCATGTTGTATTTGTATTATAACATCATATACAAATGTGTAATTATTTTATAATTTTATCAGCTTGGCTTACTTGAACTAACAACCATAAAGCAAAGATAGGGAGATTGATCTTCTGCAGTAAATAAAAGCACATTTTCCATTATCTTGTTTGGTCAGGG
Source organism: Monilaria moniliformis (assembly GCA_034509125.1). Lineage (NCBI taxonomy): Eukaryota > Viridiplantae > Streptophyta > Magnoliopsida > Caryophyllales > Aizoaceae > Monilaria > Monilaria moniliformis. Next base: position 1,897 of record JAYDZE010545934.1, on the reverse strand, counting down.
AAACCTTTTTCTTTAATCACGAAGAGTTAAACAGAACCAATCATCTGTCATTGTGTGCTTTATATAACAATTATTATTATTGATTTAATTTAATTTATGCATAGCATAATCTTTGAAGTTATAAGAGCAAATGTTATGCCAAATAATGATGGATTTGTATAATATTCAATATTATGGTTGTCAATTGTTATGTATAGTTTTATCTTCTCAGGGTCTTTTTGAAAGGATGGCAAAAGTGAAATCAAACACATAAAATCTTTTATTTCTCATAGTTCGTATGCAAATTAAGAGAATGGACATGTTGAAGCTAATGATGTGCGTGATTAGAACTATCACTATACACCACTATCGAAAATATTATTTAAAGGCTCCACGGTTTCGTGAATGAGATTGGCCGATCTCGTTATATTCATAGACTGATCTATGAGAGTGATACCACATGTCATGAAGAATTACGTATGGATAGACATACATTTATAATATTAGTTAACATGTTTCAAACGATTTGACAACTAAGACCTACAAGTAACTTGATAGTTGATGAGCAAGTTGCTATATTTGTATACATTCTAGCACATCATCAAAAGAACCGTACAATGAAAACTAAATTCTTACAATAAGGATAAACAATTAGTAGGTATTTCAATAGTGTACTAAATGCAACCGCTATTTCAATAGGGCTCGTTTACCAGTTTTCAATTCTATATTGATTGGTATAGAATATTAGCAACGCAACCGCTATTGTGGAGTAGGACGGGGCGTTTACAGTGCAGCTGCGTTGCTGGGAGGGTGGGGCGGGGCGGCCGCAGCGTTGGCCGCGATTGGGGAGGATCGGCGCGGTGAGGGGAGGGGGCTGAGTGCATTGTAGGGGGCACGACGTTGCCCATTTTTATAATTTTTAATTTTTTTTAAAATTGTAAAATCAATTTTTTTTATATATTTTTTTCCTTCTTCAAAAACAACTATTGGGGGGGGGGGGGTTTGGGTTCGTTAGGGGTAGGGGGCAATGGCTAGTGTAGGATTTAATTTTTTTATTTTTATTTTTTATTTTTTCCCCTTCTATAAATAATAGGATTATATAATTTTTATTTTAATTATGTAATTTTTCGGTATTTATATTATGTAATTTTTAGAAATTTTAAATAAGTAATGTTCCAAATTTATAATTATTTGTTTTCAATTTACAAATATTATAATTTAAATAAATATATAATATTAAAAAAAAATGATGAATTAAAAAAGATAGAGTTATGACTGAATTTTGTGGATTTGTTAATATTGTGAAACCCGTTGTTATGTACTATATAGAATAATACATAAAATAATTGTCTTAAAGACACTTCTATCATTCGCATCCATTCCATATATATTTATATTTTCCTTATTAATATTTGATGAGATTGAAATTAAATAATTATGATCAATTATATTTATTCCAAAAATGGAATGATGATTTGGCCAGAATAACAGAAATTACTATTATTGGCAGCCCGTAATCGTTTCTGTGTGATGCCTTAATTCCATCCGAGGTAAAAGTGAGCATTGAACGATGCCAATATTGGTGATACCGCAAAACGATGATAAGATAAAACATGCCTTATTTTCGAAGTTTTATTAACTACCACTTACATTAGAATTCCGACAATAAAATACTATCATGTAATGCGAATCACATATTTTATTACACTTAAACACATAAAATAGTATAAATGCTTAGACAAGAAATGCAATATTTACTTGGATCAATCTTTTGATTTATTATTTAGGGCCAGCTTGGTTTATCAGATAAACCAGGATAAGATAGTATATCATGGCCCAACAGTGTAATTTTGGATGTTTGGTAGCATGGATGAGGCCCGAGTTTATTATCTGGGCCCGTCTCGGTCCGCGTGTTTTT
>JAYDZE010545923.1:0-14048 GCA_034509125.1 Monilaria moniliformis | reverse complement strand
TATTCCGGTTCAACCAGTGGTCTGACCGATCCGACCAGTTGAACCATGAACCGATAGCTTCGCTGGTTCGCTCACCGGTCCGGTTTTTAAAACATTGCTTGAGACAATGCCTCTAATGAAACTTAAAATTTTATGGTATTAATTATACTCGGCAAATCTAATTTTTAAGTACAACATAAATATTTATCTAATTCCAAAAAAGTGCAAGTATTTATTCTTGTCAGTTTTTCTTGCATGTGGATGTGGGGCCTCTTAGCCAACATACAAGTAGTAATAAATTATCTCTAACTTAAATTTTCATTTATATATGCGTAATATTGAATCTTAGTCAGTTATATATTGTAATAAACGGACTGAGTAAACAATTCTATTATTATTCTTTATTACTTTTAGTAATCTTTATGCTTGTTATTAATTTCCAAGACCATATAAATGAATACGATAAATATTATAGTAATGATAGCCCACAAATTTGTCTTGAAATTATGGATTGATTTATAGGTGTATAAATAGGGATTGGACTTGTAATCTTTGTACACGAAATGAGAATAAAAAAGTACTAATAAAGAGAGTTTTTATTCTACATTTCCTTGCTCTAATTCTTGTCTAATGTCATTTGTTAATCTTCTTCATATCGATGTTATATTTAAAACACAATGCATATTTTAATATTTGTATGTCATGAAAAATGTTATCGATGACTACTGTTGTACATGTAAATCTTGTAGATCCAGATAAGGACTTGAGTTCATGAGAGAAAATGCCCAGTTTCAGTACAGATGGTGCTTATAAATTATATAAATAATAATGATATTTCTTCTCTTTTTTATAAGATGCATCTTTGTTCATAGAAATTCTGTCACATTGATGCTTTTTTTTTTTTAAAAAAAAAAAATTGACAATTTCTAATTAGAGGGTAAAAGAATAATGACATTTTTTTTGACAATAATTGACACTTTTCTTAAATAAATAAAATAATTAAACTTTCATACAGACATATTTACAAGAGTCTTGTTAGAGATGCCAATGCCAGACTGATCCAACCCAACCCGAACCCGATCCCGATCCGATATGGGCCGGCCTAGGCCCAACCTGGTGAGCAAGTGGGTTGGGTTGGACTGTACCTCCCACTTGAGATGACCCAATTTGGAGTGTTTTCAAAACCCAGGCCAACCTGAGGCTCAGCCTAGACTTGTTTGAGACTCATCTTAAAAATGCCTGGAAATTATATTAATTTATGTTTTATAATAAAAAATATATAATTAATAAAATTAAGAAAGAACATAATTTTATATAAAAAATATAAGTTGTGTTTGATGTTTGTTGTTTGTAATTATTTTTAAATACTATTTAATTTTACATACAAGGAATGATATAAAATTAATATATAAAAATTTAAAAATATAATTTCATATGAATTATAATGTAATTTGATATATCGTATGAATCAAATAAATTAAGTTATTTTCGTTTAAAGTGAACTACATAAATGATTCCTAAACTTTAGGAGTCTCACATTAAATTAATAATGACTTATGAAATAGAGAGATTGCTAAATTTGGTTGAAGATATTAAATTTGTTTGAATGAAATTGTTCGAATATTTTTGTTAATGAGAAGGAGAAAAGAGCAAAAGCAAAATACAAATTACAATAAACGAACACAGATCTTGTAATGTCGGTATAGTGGGTGGCACTGGATTTACGGTGGACCCTGGTTTAAATGATACCGCACGTCGCCGCTATGTGCCACTCGCTATCATTTAATTTCGTCAATCTTTAATTAAGGTATTTAAATCTTAATCTCATAAAATAAATACTATAAAAAATGGAGAGGGCTATAATATAATATAGATTATAGATAATTAATGCTTGAGTTTTACTACAATTGTAAATGTTGTCGGCAACTTTGAAATGTAATACTCCCTTCGTCCAACAAAACATTCCTAATGTTTAGTTACACGATGAATTTTATTAATTTTGATTGAGAGTTTGTTAATGAAGAAATGATCCCACATTATAATATTTGTATTAGTAGTGGAGATTGTATTTGTGCAAATATTTAAGTAAATTGAGATTGATAATCAAGTCAATTTTTGGGATATGTCAAAAAATACATATTTTTAGTTGATAGACGAAAATAAAAAGAGAGATGTATTTTTCATGAACGAAAATATTGTATTTAAGTCTTAACTTCAATGATTATGGGAGTGAGACCCTAAAGTTTTTGAAGAATTTCTTGAAAATTTAATAAAAACTTAAACAAATTTAAAATCTTCAAACAAATTTACCAATGTCTCTATTTCAAAAGCTGTTAATAATTCAATTTAATGCTTGTATTTTAACTAGATAGACGAATAAGTAATACATTAATCGATATTTTTTTTTAAAAATATATATGTGCTAGTTAAGTTTGGTAAGAATTTATATATTTCATAAGTTAAATATTTGCCATAAGTTGAATTAAATATAATACATTTGTTATGCAATAGGTACATAAAATGAGATTTAATATTTATTTAGGTATCTTAAATATGTTTTTTTTCCTTTGATTGTATACCTAAAATGTGGGTTGGAAAATGATTCAGATAACCCTTAAGGCAAAAAATGTATCTAAAACAAAATTGGAATTGAGAGCTTGGATTTAGAATTAAAAGCTCAAATTTCAAATTCATTGTTTGATACTATAAAAATATTTGGATTTAAAATTGAATTCCAATTCTAAATCCACTCAATTCCACATTTAAATTCTATAGTTAAAGTAAAGATTTGGAAATCCACATACAACACACAAAATTACATGCACAATAAACACACATCACACGAGACAACATCACACACACATTGCACGCACAATACACACACTGTACAAACACACTACACACAACATACACACACACACAAACAACACACAGCACACACAAAACACACACTTCACACATGCACACACCCGCACACACACAACACACAAGACATCATCGCACACACGATGCGCACACCGCACAGGCACATACCACACATAACAAACACACACGACACATACACTTGCACACACAACTCAAAATATATAGAAAATAATATAATTTACATAATGTATACAAATAAATAAATATTTTTAATTAAAAATTAATTCCAAATCTTGGTTAATTTTTTACTTACCAAATAAAGAATTTGAAATTGAATTATAATATCATATTCAATTTTATATAATTACAATTCCAAATCAATTTCATATCCATTTTACCAAACGCACCCTAAGTAAAAAAGAACCTCAGATAATATTACATCAAAATTTAAGAACCTATGAAATTTTTATTTTTTTTGTTAGAGACCGCATATATGAAACTCCTAAAATTCAGAGACTATTTATATAATTCACTTTTTTCCTTTAATATACGAATAGAATATAAATAAAAACAATAATTTAATTTTTTTAAAATAATATTACAAACTCATTTAAAGCCCCAATCTAGACCCACTTTACAAAATAATTCTAGGCCGAGATGAGATTCATTTATTTCTAAATCAGCCCAGACTAAATAGGACTTGGGTCTAAAATCTCATATGCTGTTGCTGTTCCTGCCCAGATCAATTGGCACCTCTCTATGTCTCGTGTTCTTTTCCTATGCGATTGGTTGTTTTATTCCATCACGTCCATATTAATTTTATATGCAAAATTGTTACTTTTGTCCCCTCATATAAGTCGGGCCTGGTGGATTTCGTTCATACTTGTTTTTCAATTGAAAAATTATAATTTATATTCTTAATCATTGGTCATTTCACAAAAATATCTTCAACTATTAATGATTACAATAAAGTGAATAAACATATATAAAAACTAACAAACATATCCTAAGGACGAATTTTTTACCTGTCTCATCAGTCCCCAGCATGGAATTTTAATTCTAATATTTTAAAAGTGACATGACACATTTATTAAATTCAACGGGATTTTTTAAGATTAATTTCTATTATGTCAATGGTTCTTTAAAATAAATGAACACTCCAAAACAAAAGCCTCTTGGGCAAACCATGTGTTGCACCAATCAGTCATGTTCTCACACATATCACAAGAATGTACCAAAATGAACATAGAATATATTACAATACACCACCATTTGTAGTATCACATACCTGCTCAAAACCAAGAGATATAATTGGATGTGATTATGTGAAGACCACTTTGATTTCATAATGGACATTAACACACAATTAGGCTATGGACATAGTTAGGTAATCCATCCCTAATTCTCAACGTTGTGTAATTAGCAGCTACATACTTCACACAAAAGCTAAATCCTTACCCTTTGCCTCAGATGACGTCCAAACGAGATAACCGAAGCTGCTTCTCATAATCTAGGAGAATCTTGGATGGATTTGGCTTCCGTTATGGCAGAATCTCTACGAGTGACAATCCGTTCCAGCTCCTCAACCTTTTCAGACAAGGAGGCAACGTGAGAATCTGTAAAGTCAACCAACTTGTTTGCAGTTTCCAGCGCAGCACAGAGCTACATTACAGTGAAAAAGTGCAAGCGTTTAGCAAATTATCATCTTCAAATTGGGGTGATTAGCAGGGTAGTGCTGCAAAAAGATGCCAAAACTAAAACAAGAACTACATAAACAACGATCAAACTAATACTTTTCAGTCTGAGTTATCATAAATGGTAATATGCGTGACTCGTCCTAACAAGTGAAGCATAGATTACTTCATGTTCTAGCTAAATAAGTGACATGAGTAAGAAAAAAACAATAACCTGAAAGAAACCATATAAAGAGCGGAAATTTTAGACGAATGGTTTCTTTATGCTATCGACCTTTTGCTAACTATTAAGTCTAAAGCTCGAAGATGTGAGATAACAATCAAGCTTATTCATAACACTTAACCGCAGATGATTTGCAAAAACTGCAGTAAGCAAAGAGAAGTTTATCTTGAATTCGACCATTGTGTGTGAGCATACGTCTGAAACAGGAGAGCAGTATACCTTGAGCGTTAGAGCAGTCCAAGAGTGATCATCACCCTCCAGTGCCCCTTTCAGTTCATTGAAGTTTTCCTGAAAAAAGCAACCAACTGTTACAGAGCTAGAGCAAGAACTAACAGTCTGAGCTAACTCCATGTCATCAATAATTCCAGCATGACGATCAGGTGGTAAAATGTAGATACGAAAATCAGATCAAATAATAAAGGAATTAGCATATTCAAAATGATCATCCACAGAAATAAAGAAATAAAAAATTCCAAGCTCCTTAATTACAATTAAGTTTGATACAGATGATGAATAAAAATATAAGCCCTAGCTGCAAGGTATTTATAAGAGTCTAAAAGATCAGAATTAGTCCTAATGGTAAGAAATTTTTTTGTAAAAGCATAAGTTACATAATAACGAGTTATACTGCTATGCAGTTACCTATTTTATACAGATAAGCTAGTGCTACATGAAATTTCAATTAGAAAAAGAGTTCCAATAACTAGTTAGGTTTCATCGTTCTGCCTGATTCAGCATCATATTCATGATTATAGCTTACTTGTTCTTCAAACCAAAGATTCACCGATCATGTAGGTCCAACGGAGACTCAAGGAGTTGCGTGGACGTAAGACAATACCTGGAATAGCTTGGGAATTTCAGACGCCGGGCGTTTGGAAACGTCGGCGGCTTCAGGAGGCGATGCGTGATCCTGCGGTCCGCCGGAGTTTTCTTCGCCCACGTCGCTTAGCAGATCGCTGATGCATAATAAGGGACCCCCAACTCCCCTCATCTCTCTCTCCACTGTGTGTGCCCCTTCGTCCTTGCTCGATTAATTCACTGTCGCAAGTCTTACTCCACTCGACTATCGCCTTTATATTGGGCCCAAATCGAGTCTTGGGCTGAACCAAGCCCAGAGATGAACTAAGTAGCCCCCAAAAGCGTGAGAAACATCCTCTTTCATGTATATTGGGCGCAAATCGAGTCTTGCTCTGATCTGATTGAAGTTTTGGTGGGAGGCGTGAAGAAGCTGAGTGATTATCACTGCAGATGGCTGGAAAAGAGGAAGAGAAGAAATTAGAGGAATGCACTGTTTCAAAGTACGTATCTTTTCTCTTGATTATGTGAGTTTAAAAAATGTTGTTTTATGAGTTATGGATCTCCTGTTTGTGGCTAACTGTTGTTTATAGTGAGAGTAGAAATGAGGACAGGTTTTGTCATTAAAGAAATGGTGATGGATTAGGAAGCTCTACTCCACTTGTTTAGAACCTTTATTTGATCCAATAAGTTTGGGGCTTTTGTGGTTAATTAGTTCTATAGATTTGAATTAGGTAATTTTTCTACAATGGGATGAGGAATTTGTGAAGACTAGACATTATTTTAATGATTGGTGTTGTGATGAATATGATTTATGATTCTTCGATGCTGGGTGATGGTACCATCTTGATTGAAGCTTCATTAAGTTGCTTCATACACCGATGAAGGATTGCTCCCAGTAATATTTTGTACCAATGAAGGTCTCGGCTCTTCATCTCGTAGTCACTGAGTGATTGGATTGCATATGAAAAGATGGGAAATTGAGCATGTACTGGAGAAGAAAAGCAAACCATTAGCTGAACTAGCGTATGGTTGTTTGTCAGGCCTCTGCGAATTGTGCGAAGAATCAAACCTCGAGCTGAACTATGTAATAATTAAAATTGGTCTACGAGGCATCAGCCAATCGTATCCAGCTGATATATTGTTAACCCTTGATTACGAAGAAGGCGTTGGTCTAGAGAAGCATAAATTTTGTTGGGCTTTGAGGACTTGAGGTATTGAACGAGGGCGTGGCTTAAGGTCGACATCGATTGAGAAAGGTTGCGATGTGGCAAGCTCAGAACTCTTGATCAGATCGCACCATGACTTGGAAAAGCACTTGCAGCTCATGACTGTTCTGATGGGGAGTCTTAAGAGGATGTGGATGATGATTTCTTGTGGTAGATTTGTGAAGAAATCTTGGTTCTGATTGGTATGCGCATTTCGGAGTATATGCAAGAGATAATTTGATGAGATAATTGAAAAACAGGGAAGAAAGAGTTTGGAGAGGGAGAAGAATATGCCGATAGTCCATTTGGGACGGCTTAGTGAGAGGCTCTTCTTGAGCTTCTCTAACAATACTAAGAATGTATAAGGAAGCTCATGTAAACTGCTGACTGCTAGAGCGAGAGGGCAATGACATGTTGTGAAGGGAGAAGCTCGTTTATAGCAACAGTAGTGTCGTAGAATCTGTTGGTTTTGGGTGAGCAGAGTTGTAATGGACGGATTGAATCTACTATTCCTCATCTAATAATCTTTGGGTGGAAGAAGATTGTGACTTATCTTGCTGGGATCTAACTAATCCGTTTTAGTGGTTTATTCTCTTGCTATATCTGAAACTTTTGATATTTACTTTGAAAAGTTGTATGGGAAGAATAAGAAGTTGTGAATGATATTTTCTAATAATATGGCTTGGTTTGATGTATAATGATTTTGATATGTTTGCAACATGTTGTGTTTCTCAGTGCTTTGGGGACATGGGTTTTCTCAGTGGCTGGAGCTCTGATTGCGATCCCTGTTGGAATCAAACGGAAATCTCTGGCGCCCCTTGTGTTCTTTGGCACGACAGGCACCATGCTCGACATAATCATGGGTATCAATGCTTGCGAGAGGGAGCACGCAGAGCGCCAGATGAAGCTCTTGGAAGTGCAGAGTGCTGCAGTAGTCGATGCTACTGCTGAATCTTGATGCAGCTCCTCCTCCTTGGTCGATTCTCTACTGTCTGTGACATCTCCACTGATTGCCATTCTGAAGTTCAATAATGGAACTTGCTCTCTCTCTCTCTGTCTCTCTCTCTATAACTTCTCTGTATCTTAGGGAGCTGAGACAGTTTTATGTGCAGAAACTCAATTAACTTGATACATCATTTTCGCTAATTTAAGTAGGTGCAAGAACTTGGCAAATCAAGGATGGTCTAGCGTTGGATTGAATATTCCTAAGGCTAAATACTTCACGTTCGAAAATGTCTCTATACTTGGCTTGCAAATTCTCAATAAATAAACAAAAAAAAGAAGAAGCATTACTGTATATCGAATTTTCACGTCATAGAATATTAATTTTAGATATCAAATTACTAACTATATCTAATATTGCTATGTTTTTTTTTCTGTTCTTTTCTTCTTTTTATTTTAAAGAGAATTAATAATGTTTCTTTATATATTTTGTTATGAGCATTTTCACATTCTTTTAATTGTATAAAATAAATAATATACAAATCTAAAGGCAAAGTCGACCTTGTTCGTTGATCAAATTGACCTGTCCACGACGTCGTTTAGTCGTTCTCTGGGAGAACAGAACAATTGTTTCCCACAAAAATAGAACATTGAAAAAAAGAGGTGACACACAGCCAGAAAAAGCGAAGAAATGGAAGACATTCAAACGGAGCAAGGGAAATCGTTTGCAGCTCCAGTGATTTTCATCCTTGTATTTGCTTTCCACTTCGTGTCTAAGTATATCGAATCCCAAAAAAACAAGGTGTTCTTCTTTTTCTATTTTGGGGGAATTATTGATTTCGCTTTCCAATTTTCGGAGGTTATCGAATTTATTAATGGCATTTGATGTGAAAATACAGATTATTTCATACCATTTATTGTTTAACATATATTTTTGGCTAATACAGAAAGGATCCGGCGAAAACTTGGACGTTAAATTGCGACGCGAAATCAAGCAGCTTTTGAAGGAGGCCAGTACTTTGTCGCAGTAAGTACGATTCTGCATATATATGTGAAAATTATGAGTTTGTGTTTGGTTGTGATTGTGATCAATAAAAAAAAAGTTCTTATTTCTGGTAAATGGATATGTGGGTTTATGTTGTATTTGTGATTTCAGCTTCTTTGATTAATGCAATTATGAAAGTTTATCAATTGGTAGGGGAAGCAAGTCTCTTATATTATTGAAATTCACTTATTTTCCGGAGAAACCATATATTATTTGGATTGATAATATAGATGATCATGAAATTACTACTTAGTAAAAGTACACACACTTTCTCTTCATGGGCTCACAAGACTTTGAATTACATGAAATGAAGATAGGAATCTAATGTATTATTATTCCATAGGTTGGCTGTGGAGAGAGTTCTAATTGGATTTTGACAATCATATTGCTTATTCATTTTGGAAAGCATTGTATGATTACGATATCATGCATTTAAAATATGTCTAGGAAGCCAGTCGGACATGGTGACAGAAAGTGTTTAGGTTAGATCACACAATCAAAAGCAAACAATAATGACTTATCCATTTTTGGAACTGGTAAATCAACCAGTTGAGCCTCCAGATATTTATATATTGCATACAAAGGTAGGTCTGCTTTCATTTGAAGTTTCTCTTGTTATTGGGTAAGGATACTCATTTTTCCGTCATTGTTTCTAGGCCTTCAACATTTGCTCAAGCTGCAAAACTAAGAAGAACGGCAGCTGCAAAGGAGAAGGAACTTGCAAAATGTAGGATATAATTTATTTTCCAGTTCTCTTTTCTAGAAAATGATTTTCTGTAAAGTTCAGCATTGGTTAACTCATTTGCAGTCCTTCTATAATTAAATGCCATGTGAATTATAATATCTTACATTTTTCAGATTGAGAAATGTGCATAATAACATGCCTTGGATAAGAAGCTTTGCTTATCATTGGGGATCCTTTGCATTCTCAAAATCACTCAAATCACTGAATTATTTGCTTCTAATATTTCCATAATTTTGACTTCAGCAGCTGTTAGTTTTGTTTTATAATCGTTGAAAGCACTATAATGATTTGATATTTCACTGAAGTTAGGGAAGTTTGACATAGATCATTTGATCCATGCTAGTTCATAATTGGAAAAAGTCAACATATTCTTCATCTTCACGGCCTTCACTGACATGGTTCCACCTGTAATCTGTGGTTGGTGGTAGGCGATCTGAATCAAACTATCAGCTCTCATCATCTTTTCACGATGTATACCATATATGCTGTTTTGCAAGAAAGTCTGAGCATCATTTCGTCATTCTACTGTCGCCCTGTGTCAAGTCTATAAACTGTCTCAGATTATCTTGTTCTTATGTTTAAATGAAGTAATCCTGAGATGTCAAGCACCGTTTCTGGCCTAGATGCAGCTGTCTTGACTCTCCATTGCCCATATGTTTATAGTCATATTCTTCTTTTATTTATTTCATTCTTATTTATATATTTAGTGCTGACCATTTTACATGTAGTCTCAGCTTGTCTCTGTTTTTTTTTTTTTTTTAATCTTTTGACTCCTTTAATGCTCATTACATTGCACTGATGTATTGCATGTCTGTAAATTCAAGTTCCTGAGTTTTGGTTGTATCATCCAATCCAGATCTAGAGATGCAAGAGAAGGATATGAAGTTGTCAGTTAGTGCATATGGAAAACACTTAATGATATCAAAGGTCATTATTTAACTCTTGGGTGTTGCTCGGGGATTAATCTTTCAAAGTGCTGACATTGTTGGGATTTACTGTGCAGGTATTTACGTATTTTGTGTTGATTTTATGGTTCTGGAAGATACCCGTGGCCACAATATCTGATCAACTCGTGCACCCTTTTGGTAGTGCTTCTCTCCCATCTCATCTTGGTTTTGTTGTAGTTTCATTAAATCAAAGATATTTCAATTCCTTGATTCTCGACTTAATTAATCAGTATATGAATATCTGATAGTTGCTGCAAGATTCATGCTTTATACTCCAAATTGTCAATTGGGGGCTTCATATGATCGGCGCTCGCTTTTGCAGGAAGGTTGCTTTCTTGGAGAGCAGGAAGTTCTTTGAAGGACAGTGTTGTGGTATTGGAACCTCCCTCTCCCCCCTTTTTACGGCCTACACCGATTTGATGCTATAATTTACTTTTCAAAGGGCACTAAAACTTCTTAGTTAATTTAAAGAAAAGACACCTAGGTTTTGGTTCTACAGTCTGCCAAAGCGTCCTTGTAAGTTTAGTGAGATGAAAAGAATTGGAGTTCTTGATCTTGCTTTCTGAAAAAGTGATTGTAGTTGGTTCTCTCTTGCGATTTTTAAGACTACGCCATTAGGAGAAGCCAGCTAGAATATATTTTCACTGCTTCCTGCAAGCGGTAAACTTTTGTATAAGAATGAGGCTTCTGACGTTTCATTTAATGCGTCTACAGATTGGAGTCATACCATGGTTGATAGTATCCACCAGAGTGAGCAAGTTTATTTGCAGGAAGGTATTCGAGTAAGATTTTATTTGCAGGGGATGTTTTGAGTAAAAGAAGATCAACAGCAGAAGGAAACTACTTAGATTAGCCTGCCATTTTACTTTTCCTTTTTCTTTTTCCCTTCTTTAGATCATATGTTTCCTAGTATAACAAGCGATCAGTTCAAGTTCTGCCCCAGTTTTGGTGCATTTATGTTAGTGTAGCACTGTAGCTAAGTCATCAGAAATTTAGAGTCTTTATACAACTTGTTTACCTTGTACTTATTCCAAATAGGATCAAAACTGTTGAATGTATTATACCACCAGTATTTTGTGTATCTGATATATAGAACCAGTTGCAATGCTTCACCAGAAACATTACATAATACACTAATAAATTGTTCATATAGAAAGCTCCAACTATCGTGCTCGATTTTGGACTGAGGGCGTTCCTGTAAAAGCAGGAAGCGAGACTGATACCATCTCAAGCCTCCCATTTTCCCAATCCCTATTTGTATCAACTGTTACTTTAAATTTGAAAGGGCTGTTCTTTCCATGTTGAAACACCATATGCAACAAAATCAACCAAATCATGTAGAAATTTGGGTTCTGATGATCGCCTCCCTTTTTATCTTCGGGCTGAAGGTAAGTTTTGTTAGTACATGACGAGGGACGATTACTGACCTCTTTTCTGGCACAGGAATGATCATTCTTGATTCCAGTTTGGCTCGGACAAGGCCGGTGAAGTTCATAGCAAGAAAGAACTTTCTCAGCAGGGATGTTAACCAAACAGAAGTTCAGCCGCTTTGTTGGTCACAGAAATTGGAAGGTAATTCGAGTCATCCCACAAGTATAATTGAAGAATGAGAAAGAACAACGTGATCAAATGCTTCTCCATACCAAGTCTGCCATTCACTGGGGTACCACATAGCTGACAGACAGTATTTATGAGATCGTCAACCAAACTATTCTCATCTCTGCCTACTGATAAACATCCTCCCGGCTTCAGGCTCTAGAAGCAAAATATTTTACCAACGGATGCGTGAAAACTTGCTTTGCAGAGTCCTCACATTGGCATAAATCCGACAGAGAGGAGCAATCCTGGGTACAAATCTCTTCATGCAATTTCCAGTTTACTTTCAGTTGCCTCCTGCACTGAGGATCATGTGACATTGTTTGCAAAAGGAGCATTATAAAGAAAGAATGACGAGACAAAATAGTATAATTCCATCATCCAAACATCTTTATCCAATCTGAATGTGGTAAAAATTGGAATAAGTGGTAGTGAACTCACTTCATTGTAGTTCAATATACTGCCACAGTGAGCAAGGTTAGCTTGCTGGATCCAGCCAGCAACTTTCCGGAGTCTTGTCCTTCACAGTGATCCCCGCGCGACTCTCTCCTATCATTTTATCCAAACCTACACGATTGGGAAAATGTGATGTGCCAAGAACTTGCCGTCTAAGGAAATAAAAGCACACTTGGAGGAGCATATTATATAACCAGCAGCACCCTGGCTGGACACTCATGCTTAACACTGATTCTATTCTATTACAAAGTATATGTTTTAGATTCAACTGCTCCATCTGAATATCTGATCAAGATAGCGCTGCATCCGCTGTGTGTGTGTGTGTGTGTGTGCGCGTGTGTGTGTGCGCGTGTGTGTGTGAGAGAGAGAGTGAGAGAGAGAGAGAGAGTGCGGGAGAGAGGGTACCATAATCAACCAATGATTAGTTGAGTTATAGAAAGAGCAAACTAGAGATATGGGCTTTTTCTATTTTATGAGAAGCCCAATTTATATTTGGGCTTTGTCCTGCGCCTACTAAGCCTCATTGTTAGCAAACTACAGTCCAAGATTTTAAGATCAGCCTCCAAAACCCTAAACCTTAGAAAAACCCCCAATTTTATTCGAAAAACCTGGTCTTTGCTGAAAGTCTCAATCCTCCGGCAATGGATCGTTTAAAGCTTTTCGGCAGCGACGAAGATTCTTCAGACGAAGACCTTTCCAAAATTGAAATTGACCAAGAATTCGCCAAACGCTACGAGCACAACAAGAAGCGAGAGGAACTTCACAGGTACGAAGCGCTCAAGAAGCAGGGCCTAGTCGACTCGTCGGGTTCGGATTCCGAGGAATCGTTGTCTGAGGAGGAGGAGTTCACCAAACCGAGTAAGAAGACAGACGCCAAATTTTTTGATGCGTTGATTAAGGTGAAAAATCAAGAACCGATTTTGAGGGAGCCTGATGCGAAACTGTTCGATTCTGACACCGAGGATGGCGATGAAGACGAGGATACTGCTAGTAAGAAGAAGGGAAAGAAGGGGAAGCCGATGTATTTGAAAGATGTCGTTTCGAAGCAATTGATTGAGGCGGGTCCAGAGTTGAGTGATGAAGAGGAGGAAAGTGGGGATGATGGCGCGAATAATAAGGTGAAGAGTTATTCGCAAGAGCAGGAGGAGCGGAGGAAGCAGATAGTGAAATCTTTGAATGAGGGGAAAACTGATGATGATGATGGAGATTTCTTGAGAGTGAAGAGTAGCGGCAAGGACGAGGAAGATGAGGAGGAGGATAATGTGCTTGGGGAGAAGGTGGATGAGTATTTCGGGGAGGATAAGAAGTTAGATGAACAAATGATGTTTTTAAAGGATTTTTTTCGGAAAAGGTTGTATGATGAGGAAAGTAATGGCCGGGGAGATGTGGAGGTAGACATTTCAGAGGACGACGATGAGCTGGAAAAGCAAGAGGATTATGAGAGGGAATTTAACTTTAGGTTTGAGGAGAATGCTAGCGACAGGGTGATGGGGCATTCGAGGAAAGTGGAAGGATCTGTGAGGAAGAAGGACAATGCGAGGAAGTCGCAGAGG
>JAYDZE010545912.1:0-14048 GCA_034509125.1 Monilaria moniliformis | reverse complement strand
ATCTTACCTTTGTTGGAGGGAATTTGGTGACATGGAGAAGCAAAAAACAAAAGGTTGTAGCTTTGTCAAGTGCTGAGGCTGAGTTTCGAGGAATTAAAAGCGGGCTAACTGAGATACTATGGCTACGAAAATTGTTGGAAGAAATCGGTTTTCCTCCAACCTACTCTAGCCAACTCTTCTGTGATAACAAAGCTGCAATCAGTATATCAGGAAACCGGTGCAACATGATCGCACCAAACACGTAGAAGTTGACAGGCATTTTATTAAAGAAAAAATTGAGACGAGCATGATAGAGTTACCATACATCAGGTCTGAAGAACAACTGGCAGACATACTCACCAAGGCAGTCAATGCAAAAAGCTTTAGGGAAGTGATTGGCAAGCTAAGCATCGGGAATCCCGTTACTTAACTTGATGGGGAGTGTTGGAAGATATGCAAATCAAGAGAAGATAAGCAAATCAAGAGAAGATATGCAGAAGATTGTTTTAAATATTTAGTCTAAAATTGAAGATTATCTCTTCCCTTTATTTAGCTATTTCCTTACGGGAATACAGATTTGTTTTAGTAGTATAAAAGTTGTAATGTGGTTTACAGAAATATCAATATACACAATTCTTTTGAAACATAATCTAATCTCTCAACCATGCCTCCTATACCATTCAACATGGTATTCATGCAGTGTTTGATATTATTATGTCGTATGTTTGAGTTCATTTATCTAATTATGATATTGCAATTTCAGAGTAAAGCCAAATCAATTACTCCCTATCTAATACTATAAAACTTGATTGCTAATCCATTTTATAAATAAAGAGTTGATCGAGTAAAATGTTATCCATGTACGAATTAGGAACTAATTTGGATCTTTGATTTTTATATATGATCTACAAGTGTTATAAATGAGAAATGTATTATTGTGAAATATGCATTACTGTATGCATAGAGATGCATTATTCAACACGAAAGTCAATCATAGCCATTTATTTTAATTAATATTTAATATCCACAGAGCAGATTGATTTCTAGTTTTTAAACTAAGAATAGTTTTTCTGAGAATTCATCTCTATATTTATGTATGCATGTACATACAAATGTAGATTTTTTTTTTGCGTAATGTATGGTTCGGTCTTACTTTGGTTGATGTCTTGTTAACTCTATATGTATGCATGTACTTTGTGTTTCCTAAAAAAAGAAACTAGTATTGTGATCTCATTAGTTGTGTGCATGTTGATATTTGATAGTTCTGGTATATAATATATAGTCATATTTATACACATATAATTGGCAATTTCATATATGCACATGCATGAAAGGCTGGATCTCTTTTGGAGACCTAAGGCGGCTGTCTCACAAATCCAGCCCTATCAAAACAAAGATAATACAGAGAACATGTACATATGGAAATTCATAAAATAAACAAAACTGAATGTCTATGAAGTATTTGGTGCAAGATTGTAATCATTATTGATCCTCCTTTGATTTTACAGAATTTTGTCCTTCCAAACTGCTGAAAAGTATTGTTCAATTTCTCTAAGCTTTGTTTTCTTTGTAAGGAATAAGGATAATTCACACATGCTTTTGGATTTGAATAATTTCTATTGGGCATTTTGGAACATTACTTACCAGAATTACAAATTCGGCCTTCAAGGAAAAAGGCAGATGTCAAAGCTCAAACCCACTAAACCCCCTCCACCCCAATGAAGAACAACGAATGAGAAGGCTCTCAAAAAAAAAAAAAGAAAAAAAAAAGAACAAAATAAAATAGGTCTTCTTTTTCCTGCCTAAAACGTCTAAGGCAGCAACTACAAAAATTTCCTATGCCATGGATACATTCCCTCTTTAAGAGCTTCCATCATCATGACTTTGGTTTCGCCTTCGCTTATGGCATCAGACGGAAGATCATACAGCTCTCAAAAAAGCCTGGCAAAAACATCGGATGATGATCAAACGATCATATTCCAGCTTCAGTTGGAGCTTACATATCGTTTTGGTGCTGCAGATGCTTTCTCAAAGGTACTTCCCTGAGGACTTCCAAATTCTTCCTTCAAGGGACACCACCATAACAGTGACATCATCATGGTACTTCCGACGGTCTCCATGAGGAATGTCCAGAAGCTCGTGAAAATCCATTCCTGCAAACAACCGTATGGCTCAGAACAGACAGCTAGTCTGGTGAGCGAATTCAATAACTCAAACAAATTAAAAAAGCAACAAGTAGATCTCTTCCGGACATCAACAGAATATATGATACAACAAGGTTCCGTTATACACTTCGAGATGGGAAAGAATGCAGCCTGCATATACTTTAACATTCATGTCACAAGCAACAAGTACACAAACCCCTGTTCTCTCTAGATTGCACCCGAATGAAATGAGAGTAACCAAGAAGACCAACTATTCTATGCCACTATCATTTTGTTGAGCTCCATAATTTAGTTGAACTAGGCAATAAAAGTCAAGCATACATCTTCACTTATACAGTTTTTTCTTTACATGTATGAAAGAAAATTAATCTAGTACACAGCCAAGAGGCAACAATAAAGTTCTCAGACCAATAATTTATCATATGAAAAGATGAACACATGTTATTCCTCTTAACTAGTTTTTCAGTTTATATAGGAGTATATGGATACAATAACTCCCAGAAAATATTCTCTCCATCAAAGTTAGTCATCTAGAGACTTGATCAGCTACATCCTATGAGAGAATAGCACATTATGAAGTGAAGATGTGAGGCATGAGAATATTCAGACACTAAGAAACTGAAAATAGTTCTAAGAAAGTGATATGAAATGCCTGACCCAGTATAATTTTGTGGCTCGATATTGAAAATTAGTACACCTTTGGTAGATTTTATAATATACTATCATACTTCTTTAAGTCAAAAATGTACCAGCTTTTCTGGCAGCACGAAATAGAAGTTCCTCTATCAAGTGCTGGGCAGGGTCTCCATCAGGGAACCTCTCCATGAAATTCTGCACATGGGAAACCACTTCTTGATTGCTAAAGTACTGATACAAGCCATCAGATGAAAGCACCAAAAATTGATCTCTGGGGCACAGATGGTGGTGACGAAGAGAAGGTGAACACGAGATGTAGGGCGCAGTACCAATATAATCATTCCGAAACATTTCTAGCAAGACATCATTCCACTTATGCTGCATCCATATGTATTATATACCATTAGTGGGATGGCAAAATGCAAATCAAAATATTAAGTAGACTTAGTAAAGTACACTAAAAGACTACAAATGCCTAAAAAAAAAAAGTTCATTTGGTTAAGAAAAAAAAAGTTCATTTGGTTAAGAAAAAAAAAAGCTATTAAAAGAAACTGCAAAGTAAGAGCCAATAGGTAGCAACCATGGAGAAGGTATTGGGCACACCAAAACTTGCTAATTAACTTGAAATTATATTGAACAGTCTTTGAAATACATAGTATGTAGCTAAAATTTATTGGTTGTGTTCAAGTAATGATTCCTGAGAATAAAATTTCTCAAGCCTGATCCTCCAACTTCATTCAAAACCAGACTTGGAAATATGTTGCAAACAAATAATTTCTCTCCAGAATATAAATATTAATCAGGATTTGTCATTAAAAGAGCGAACTTAGAAACCTAACATATGAAGTAAGGTTGCCTTTGTTGCACTCAGAATCAAAGACCATAGAATATGGGTCAAGAAAACTGAAGGTGGTTAACCTCTACACACGTGTCAAGTAAAATAAGAGTGCAACTTAACCGCAAAGCTCTATAGCAACACTCACAAAGTGCAAAAGACGCACAATGTCAATAGGTTGAAGGCTGAATAGAAGTAAACTTTGACAGAGCATTAAAAAAAAAAAAAAAAAAACAAAACAAAACAAAAACAAAAGATTACATCGCATCTCATAGTAAAATAACTACCCCCTGGGAAGAGGGGGAAGGGGCAAACCTGTTTGAGGAATCCAGCCCCAAATGCACGGGTAACTTTGAGACGACCTTTAACTCTGTCATTTACTATACAATTGCTGTCATCTGGGTGCTCATTCTTGATTCTAATAATTTCCTGAAATTGATCATATGAAACAAATTACTAACAAAGCAAAAGAAATTGAGGTCTGAAAGCAGTTGACGTAATGCTGAAAATTCATCCACCCCCACCCCAACCACTTGTCATCTGGGTGACCATTCTTGATTCTAATAACTTCATGAAATAGATCATATAAAAAAAATGATAGAAGCAGCAAACCACACTCAACTGTAACGCCCCTATCCAGTACTGTTGTGATACAATAGCACAAGTAACTCCGCTAGCAATTAGTAAGCAATGGCATCCATCCTCACTTTGTCAAAATAGCTAAACCCAAGTTGCTAAAGAATCGCATTGCACCACTTTATATAGACAATCAATTTTAGTTCTACAGGATATTACATTCAACCCCGTTGGTGTGTACCACTACTCTGTTCAAGCTTTGAACTTCCACTCTTATATCTAATGTGCATATTACACAGATAATTCTCCCCTCCCCTAAGTATAAGAAAATGAAGGATTTACAAAAGAAATGGGAGAGCAAGATCTGAAGGCAAGATTCAAGAAGTAACTAAAACAAACGAAACTCTGGATATAACTTAGCAGTGTAAAAAAATTACAACAGAGTTCACTCAGTGATATTTAAATTAAATAAATTAGACTACCTTAATTTTTTTCAGCAACCACCACTCATCATCCACTAAAACTGAAGAGATAAAGTACTTCCCTTTTATTCTAGTTACACTCCATCAAGGCTTGCAAATATATACAATCGCATGAGGTGAAAAAGTTTATCCAATATAAAAAAGGTGAATATAAGTCATATCTTATCGTTCTTATCGCATGCTATGTGCACTTCAAATACAACTTGTTGTTACATGCAATGCATACTACTTTCTTCTATGGGATAATATTGCTTGGTTGTCAGTACTAGTTTAGTTTCGACTAATCACGATCTGCTTGATTGTTTGGTACGCTAATGCTGGTATAGCATTCCTGACCCTTTCTGAGCTAATTTATCAAGACCAAACACTAATTAGTCGATAACAAGAACACGTACAAGAAGCATAGATAAGGAAGTGGAAATGAATTAAAAGTGTTTAGAACTGATCATATGACAAGGATTGTGTAAATTATCATCTATCAGTGGGGAGATAATGCCGCCTCATAGAAAGTTCGACATGGCCTAAGAGCATGCTGTGAACAAGACAGATAGACCCAACAGCAGCCATGAAATTACTTATCCAAAATGTCTATACAATGGTCACACAAAAAAAACTTGTTGCTTGAGCATTCTCAAATAGTATAAATTTCTTCACATGTTGCATATTAAATGACAAAAGTATGGAGGTCAAGTTTAGCAATGCAGTACTAAATGATTGCATTACTGTGGCTGCCTTTCATAAAAAGACATGGTCCACAACGGAGAATGTCTTGACAAAATTTTCTTTGCAAACTTCCTGATGCTTCCACATTCTTCCTGCCACACCACAAAGAACTCTTATCTGACTAGACTTCTTCTTACCAAATTCTTCAATTAGGCCAAAAAATTACAGATTATAATGGTAAGTTCGAAACACTGTATGGCTAGCACATAAATGTGTACTCTTAATCATAAACATCTCAATTTTCCCTCACAATCCTAAGTTCCTAAACAAACAAAATAAGCAAGAAGTCTAGTTTTAACTTTATCAGACTTTAATCTTTCTGAAGCTAACATCCCATTTCAGTGATCCACTCCATATGCACAGGCCTTAAGCAAACCACGCAGGATGCACTTTAGGTTGTTCGACCTGTTTCATGAGTACAACATGCTACAACGACTCCCATAAAATATTTGATTTAGTGAATTGTTCACATTGTACTACATAATGATACAACAAGATTCCTATGCAGTAAGCAATGTGGATTTTAGTGTCTAATGCCACTTCCCGAAATATGTTGCTTGATGCTCAAATTTTAACAAAGAAGAATTTTCTGTGCAAATTTCCTTCCTACTTTGCCCACTTCCATCCTATTCACACTAAAGTTTTGGAAGGATTTTAGCATGTATCTGATTATTCCATACTCCTAAACTGTGAACAAACTTCTGTAGTAACTTGCTATGTGACATCATAAGTTAATACATTCTGATATTGTTGATCATCAGACTTTATTCAAGATATTATGCATTATTCTTCACTAATCAAGCTCATAAATTACAGTTTGATTCATCGATCCTACATCAATGTTATAGGGGGCACTAAATTAAAGACGATCAAAACCAATCATTCTCACTACATAGGATGAGATAAGTATGACAGCCTGCGATTCCGATGACCATGCTAGTAGGCAGTAGCTTCTTCTTCCTACCGGAAACTTAGAGATACAACATACCAACAGCGGCAATATGTGCATGGTCAATGCCTAAAGAGGAAAAGAATTAGATTTTATGTATAAATGCACTATTTTCTGTTAATACGAATGTGAGACCAGCTGGGTCATATAATAGTTGTTTACCACCATCTAAAGAATTTGAGAAAATCATCAACTTCAGTAACAAGAAAAGTATATATATTTAAATTGCCAAACCTGAAACCTCTAACAAAGGTGAAGTCCAGAACTCTGTTTTTACACCTTGAATTTAACTTAGTATAAACAATCACTTTTCACTTATAAGTTTACAACAAAGTAGGTCGGAGAAAGAAAAGTAAATCCCACTATTTGATTAAAATATCAAAGCATCGTCATATTTATCGAAAAATAGTCTAATTGGAGTATGGAATACCAGGGCATCCTTCCTGTCAATTGTAAATTCCAGAACCTTATTTGGAAATGGCATTTTGCATTCTAATGTTTAGAACCATTTGAAGAGGTAAAACTCCATAATAAAAGATACTTCTTCAACCTCACCACCCAAGGGTCTACAGGATGATTAACATACATGGGATTCAGGCTGCCCATGTCAGTACTATTTTGGGCAGTTAGGTCACTCAAGTGAAGTGGAAGCCACAGTGTCCCTCAGCCAAATGGTGTTGAGTATGCAAGATGATATTATGCAATTTGTGAGTATTTGCCGTGAGTATAATGCGCAAGCATGACTTGGGTTTTGGCTTGGACAGTAACAGGAGTTGTCCAAGTGAACTATGTAATCATGTCAATCCATTTTGTGTTGAAAAATGTTGGGACTCAGGAGAAAATAACTTAACAACGACAGTTCGAACCAGTTATAAGCTCATATTCAAGATCCTACCCAATCTTGCACGAGCTAACTAGTCCCGGCTCTTATCTATATTCGTCTTCTTTCATATATCATATTAAGATATTTTGGGTCAATCATATGATGGTGTAGCAATTCATATTGACAAGAGTTGAGGGTAATGAAAATATTTCTTGTTGGACCTGCAAAAACAAGCCTCCCTCCTATTTCATCCAGTTCAAGAAATGCTTAAAAGTCTCTACTTTTTATAGCTTATGATAATTCAACTCAAGATCTTAAGCCTTAGTTGCTTGCTTGAGATCTCTAAGTTCAAAGTGCAATGAGAATTAGTCATTTTGACCTTATTATCATTACTTTATATTTTCAAATATGTATTGTCTTTTGTCCGTGAGAACTCTTTTATGTAATTGAGTTGCTTATGACCTGTACAAAAAGTGGCTTGTAACTTGTTTTTTAATTTAACAATCTATTATCATTGTGATTAACAATAATATATTCTTTTATTTTAAATAATATAAGTACAATGGAATGAGGAATCCTGCATAAATATGCAACATGTCACACCATCCTAGACTCCTAGTTACTCTGTTAGATGCGAGATTAAAAATTGTCTGTCCAATAGTTTTTTTTTCGGAACATCCTAGGTTTTTATAAGTTTCCTAGTGCTCACTAACATCTAGATAAATCTACAGTTGCATCAAATACTATATCTAAATTACCTCAAATTTTGTATCCATCGTTACTAATCACACCATGACTGCATCCAAAAATTTCAGTTGACATAACTCCATCCATGAGCTTCATTCTCCTGGTCTCTCCCTAACGATAAATATTAGAAGTAACATCAGACGCCTTAAGTCTATCGTGATCTCCCTTCACGAGTATTTCCCAACGATGTCTTAACTCGGTAATTAATGTCAATTTATTTGAAAAGTACAAACAGACCTTCTCATATACAGAAAGTTATACTATTCAAGTAAAAAAGTTGCCAACTGCCTTGTCTAAGGGGTGTATTGTTGAGTATACACTCCTATCTAACAGTTGCCAACTGCTTTAAATAAAATTCTCATCGAACGAGAGATCCCCCAATAGAACCTTACAAATTACAACATATTTTACCAAGAGTGAGATTGTGCACAAGAGTCAAGCTTAAAGTATCTTCAAGAGGACCTTCTTCTTAGATGGGTGGATTCTATGATTTTCCCAATTAAAACTAATAATTCAAGAATCTATTGCAATTACCATAAGCTATAACATTTTAACTCAAAGCAGCACTGTGATACTCGAAATCTAACAGTTCCAGCTATTTCTGGAATGTTGGGTCAAAGCAAGATTCAGAAACAAACCAAGTGGCAGATATTATACCAGGAAAGTATCTCAAGCATCAAGGAGGAAATGTTACCTCTTCCATGCTTGTGCTATGGTCAGTCGATAATTGCAATGCAGTCAAACCTATAGGTTGATGAGCATGAGCTTCATCTACAGCTTTACTCTCCCTCTGACTAACATCAGAGAACTCTTCAACTATACCCTCGCCATTAAACCCATAATCACCGGAACCTTGCATTTCTGTATCACAGGTTACCTCTTCTGACTCGAACTGAGCTACAATGGCTCGACTATCCCCAACATTCATCACATACACATCGTCATCCCTCATTAATGCAACCAACAAGCAAGAACCCATCAATGCAAGCTCTGGGTAACGATCAAGAACCCTATCAGTCATATCTAAGTATGCCTGCTCTGTCACTTCAAGTGCTCTAGACATTGCACTTAATACTAGCTTGTGATCAACTAATCCTACCTTTCTTTTCCTACCAATTCTACTAGTTCTCTCAGTCTCAATTTCCCCATCACCTGCTACATTGCTCTCCCTCATTTCATCAATTGCTTTCTGTTTCCCCTCCAACCAAAATTTCCAGGGAAATAATTTGTTACCCTCCTTCTCCTTATGCCTATTCAACAACCCATGTTTTAGTTTTGACAACAATAAAGACCTCCTACTCACTGCTGAACCTGCATCATTTACACTCAATGCATCATCAACTGAAAAGGCAAATCTTTCAGAACCTGATAGATCAAGCCCGTCTTCGGGATCATCCTCCACCAAACATTCCCATAACCTCCTCCTCCTAACTTCTATTTGCTCCCCTCCAAACATCACCTTTTTAACTAATTTTGGTTCTACTTCGCCTTCTTTGCTTTCTGAGTCTTGTTGACCATCTGTATTAACATCAGACGGGTGAGAATTCCCCGTGACATTTGCATTTTCTAAAGCTGCAACTGCATCCTCTGTGTCCCAAAATAAACCTTCTAATTCATTATACATGGCTTTGTATAAATGGCTCATGAGGAATTCCGGCGCATCAGGTCCGTTAAACCCATCATAAATTCCAACAAACAGCCAACCTAACTCCTCCGATACAACCACATGGACCCGGTCCTCGCCTGCCTTACCCAATGCCCACTGCACATTGCCCTCACAGCCAATCTGTGGCGTCTCTCTGCAGCCATCGCTTTCTGGTGGAGCATCCTTCCGCTGCCCCCCTCCACTAATGAAATTCCTTACAGGCACGACAGAGAAGTTACGGTACAATGCGTTGCGAATTCCCGAAATGCTCTTCTTCTTCCTCTTCTTAACATACATGCCCCCAAGTGGCGCCGAAAACGGCACACCCCCATTGCTGTCGCCGGACGGAGCGCCATCCAGCGGGCCAGATAGGGCGCCGCGCTCGATCGGGCCAGACATGAAGAAAGCCCTCTCGAGCGGGCCAGAGGGCTGCTGCTCCCCGCCGCGCGGTACCCGCTGCAAGGGCAAGGCACTAAACGACGACGTACTCTCGAATCCATCCAGCAGAACATTGGGGGGCCCAGCTCCAGCTACAAAACCCTTGCTGCTGCCACAATTATTCTGATAGTGGGCATCGGCGGCGGCATCAGTGCAGATGTCGTCGAGTTGGAGGACGGTTATGGGAGTGGAAGTGTTGGCGCTGACGGAGGCGCCGGAGATGGCCCGGAACCCCGTCTCCGGGTAACCGGGCGGTTTGGAGGGGCGCGGATCGTCGAAGCGGAGGGACTGCGAGGGAGAGACGAAGCGATCGGAGTGAGTGGGGGAGATGAACCGCGCAGAGGAGCGGACGTAGCAGAAGGAGTGGCCGAGGGTTTCGTCGTTGCCGCCGAAAATGGCATCCGGCTCCGACCGGTTCGGAGCGCCGGCGGCCGGATTGAAACAGGGGAACACCTGAGAGAACACCGCCCCCATCACATCCCACGATTCATCCCAACCCCAGCCCCGAAGCAGAAAGGGAAATTTCCCGAATAAATAATATTTTCCCCGGAGAGCAGAGGTTACCTAAAGGGGAAAAAATCTGAATTTCATCGTCGTTGCGTTACGTATCGAGTGGTTTGAAGGAATGCGTTTGATGAAAATGAAAGGGGGAAATGGGGGAAGGTAGTGAAGGTGGAGAAGGTGGAAGTAGTAGTGTTGGTAGTAGTAGGTGTTTCTCCTTTCGTTTTTCGAGAGGGGAGGAGAGTCAGAGAGCTGAGACTACAGTAAGGAGAGAGAGAGAGAGGGATCAACTGGGTTCTAATCGCCTGTGTCTCTCCGTACTTCAAGTATTCTATGTTTTCCAAATAATTCTGCTCAAGTATTATAAAATTTGAAAAAGGAATAACAGCATTCATGTTAAATTGACGATTTTTTTTTATCAAATTTTACTTTTGTATATATAACTTTAATTTATTTTGATTTCGCAATTAAAATTGGTTCGTTCTCAAATTGTTGTTGATTCTAACTGTTTTGCCACTTCAAATTTATGATGGTCAATTTTGAGATAAATTGATCTTAATGGCTAAAAAATGTAATTATAGATAAATCGTTTTTATGACGTGTGCAAATATAAAAAGTTGGCCAAATTCCACAATTTGCATGCTATTAACGCTAAAAGTTAATTTTTTGCATACTTAGTAGATTAAGTTGGCTGTTTATGTTTATCCACCAAGAATGACATACTTAGCAGTTAGTAGTGATTTATTTGGCTGGTTATCATGAAAATGAAGAAATTTGGTGAAGGGGAGAGCGAGAGTAGGATAAGTGAGAAGCAGGTGATTGGAGCAAGTGAGGTGAGAGAAAGAGAGGGAGAGGCATTTGAAAATATTTTAGTTGGAGGTGGGGTGCTTACCCAGCAAACTCTTTCATTGTTTTCAAAAAATTGGAGGGATGGGGCCCAGGTAAGGATAAAAGAGCCGGGTGTTGGATTTTTTTGCTCCCACAAAGACCAAATTAGACACGAGGATCACGGAAAATGACAAACTAGGACCATGGGGGTCAACGTGGAATAGCCTTTGTCTTATTTTTGTCAAACGAAATTTATAAAAAATGTAATATTTTTATGATTTATTCCACTTTTGTCGTTTGTTTTTTAGGTGTATGGGGTCTCGACTCTTGACTCTTGTGTCCAAACAAAGGTACTCTGCTATCCTGCCTTTTTTGGTCAGCTCTTCGTTTTGCGATTTTTAAAAGTTATGTATTCACATTGACATCGAATCTCATCTCATCTAATAGTATTTTATTTAGGAGACTTTATTATATATAAGTATAGATCATCATCTAGTATAGAATTATTACTACTTGTCTCAAATATACATTCATCACTTTTGATGATAAGTGGTTTAAGAAAATATTAACTGCGCGATGAGCAAAGAAAAAAAGTTCATTTTTTATAATGTTTGGTTAATTAATTGTAAATAGAGTGAATCATGAGCGGTAATATTGTGAATAAATTTGACATAATAAAAGCAAAATATAGAAAATTTATTGTATGATAGCATCAAAAAATAGAAAATGACAGTTTTACGTCATCCACAACTGTGAGTCAGAAACCATATTATACCTCACTTTAACTATTCATGATTCTATCACTTACTTTTTAAATTCATCATTATTTTGTATTAATCTCTAATTTTATATATTTATTTAAATTGTGTTATTTTCAAAATCAAAATAAATGATAATTTTTTTGAAAATTACATAACCGAAATAAAAAATTACATAAGCGAAGTGAAAATATTACATAATTGGAATAAATAAGAAAATTACAAATCACCGAAATCCTAATTAGCGTCCTAAGTGTGTCGACAAAGTTTTCGCGCTATTGTTGTTGGGCATCGCTTATCCTCAACGTGTCTTTAGACAACAATTTGTAGTACATGTTGATCATTATTACTTGACCCATCATACCAATTTTTTCGACCACCTCGATAAAATGATATGAACCCGCGGTTTCACTGCTCGTCATCACCTTCCCATTCGTTTTCCGTTTTGTCGTTTTTTGACCCATCAGACGGCTCCCAATTGGCAATGGCTCTGTGTGAAAACAATCATCTATTCCGGGAGTTGTGACGTATTCGGCATCCCCGCTGGTTAAGTATTGCCCGTCGGCGGAGACCTTTGTTCTTTTCAGACCACATTCAGTACTGCCGCAAAACTTCGGGCGGTCCTTAACAATTTCTCACACCTCCTTATACTTGAAAGACTTATTATGATCCATATCAAACGCTATGAACGCCTCTTTTCAAATATCAATCTCGCATAAAACGCTCAGTCATACTTTCTGCAAATTATTTAAGTGTCGACGAATTTGGAAGTATCTTTTTGCACCTGATTTCAGTGCTTTCGGACATGGTCGAAATCTCGCAAGAGTGTCCATACATGTTTAGCCCAGTTGTTGTATCCATGTGCGATCTTCATCTAGAAAAACTTTATTCTTTTGTTGATTGCCAATAAGCAGATCTCAGGAGAAATCAACGAAGAGTTGGGCCACTTTCTTTGTTTCTTCTAATAAATACTTAATTCTGCCTTTGATCGGATTGAATCCTTGCACCTCGTTGTTGCCGTCGTTGCCAATGTGAATCCCCAAGAGCCCGAGTGGACTACAATTGGACCCCATGATCGGAGTTTGAAAAGTTTTTTTTTTTTTTTTTTTGAAATTGGAATTGTTTTGGTCGATGGCGATGTCCTTTGCTCTCATATATTGCATGAATTTTTCATTAAAATTGAATGAGTTGAGATTGTTTAGGTCCATACTCTTGATTATTTTTAGTAGAAAAATGGAAGAATTGGGACAAGATATGAGAAAAAAGAGAAGATGGAGTATTTATAGTTGGAGAAAATTGCTCCATAGCGGTAATATTAATAAAAAAAATCAAAAAATCATTGAAAAAGGTAAAAAATAAAATAAAATAAAATAAAATAAAAATTGTTGCAACGGTTGAAAAGAAAAAATTAATAATCAAATTCGTAGTCAGCGGCGCAGCTCTGATTGATGCGCGCATGTCATGTACGCGCCCGCCTGATTGATTGATTGAGGACTGTGCGGTGACGCACTCGCGCGCACCCGCAACCGTGATCCGTCCCGTGGTACGCGGCCCAAAACCCTGTTCCGGCCTAGATTTTGCACCATTGTGGGTTCCATTATAAGACATATTAGAATGGCCACTGAATATTTTGAAGTCTTGGTCTTGTTTGGTTTTGTTTTAGCTTCCATTTCTAATTTTCGGTTGTTCATATACATCTCGATTCTATTGAAGAATATAAGTTTAAGTTTGATGAATGAATTGACATGTTCTAGTTTGACAATAAAATAAAATTTATTTTCACATCTTTTAGTTTTTTGCAATTAGAACATTCCTAATTGGGATAATTGCCATTTAAATCATAACTTTTCGTTGACTTTTGGTCAATCCCATAACTTTTGAAACTAGAACATAAAATCACAACTTTTGACATTTTCTCAATTATCCCATATATCAAAATTCTAGTGAAATTGATGGTGACGTT
>JAYDZE010545901.1:0-14049 GCA_034509125.1 Monilaria moniliformis | reverse complement strand
CCTCCAAACTTATATGATGTATTATTATGACGATATTGGTCAATTAAGTTAATCCAATTACACTAAAATATCCAACATCCTATCTATCAAACAACCCCGTAATTGGTAGTAACTACTAATGTCTTCATTGTTGCGATTTTTCTCACCAAAAAATCACATTCTTATTACAAAATCAAATGGAGATTGTGATTGTTAGGCAACGAACTCTTTACCAATTTTCCCTATTAGCTCGGAAATATTGTTTTTAATCTAACTAATATAATAGTGTGTGGTCTCTCGAGTTTCGACGGAAAATGATATTACGTTATGTTTATGGTTATAGTTAATTAAATAATCTGGAATACATGTGTGTGTATATGTGTTATTATTAGTCCCTTCTTATGTTAATAACCTATTTTTGTCGTAAGCTAGTATAGTAATACTTGCTAATTATCTGTACCCATTTCATTTTATAAATATCAATAATTACAATAATTGACTATCTGATCAATTATAAAGTAAATATTTATAAAGGATAAATTATGCAATTATAAAATTAACGTAATTTACATATATTAACATAAAAAAATATTAGATATCTTAAATTTCATGTAAGAGAGAGAATTAATGTAAGCTCAGAAATCATTATAAATACAGAAAAAATGAGAAATTAAATCCCACAAAACGCTACGTATGACCTTGAACTAATGAAGAACTTTGAATCACTAATCGTATATAAAAACAATTATTTTTCCCCCAAAAAAAGTAACTAAATGAGATGTTTTTAGATTTATGAAATTTATATAACAAATAAATTTATTAGTATTATTTATATAGTAACAGGTATCATATTATCTAGATTATTAATAAGGGTGTTATCAATATTCATATGATCAAATTTCGAATAAATCATGAGGTTATATTACCTATAAAACATTGTTAAAGGATAACATCTTATAAAAGTTGAGTAATTATTTATTTGACTTTTCACCATTTAATAAAATTTGTCAAAATTCTACACTCTTCTAGATTACTGATAAAATTATTCAAAAGTTTACTTCATTTTGAAGTTATAAAGAAAGAAAGTTGACTTTTATATTTTTAAAAATGTGATTCGCGAATGGACTTGTTAATAAAGTTACATGATGATTTTTTTTTTAAAACACACTTCAATAATTAAATTTTAATTGAAGATTAATAAATTTTTAATTGAGAATTAATAAAAAATTAATAAGAAATTTATGAACCCTAATTAGGGTGGATGTACCATTGTACTGTGCTTTCATGTGCACAAATTGTTGTCATCCCTTAAATGGTCAAATAGGCCCGAATTTAGGAACCACATTCTGATCGTCTTGTGATTTGCACCGTAATCTATATTCTATCATGTAATTCAGATTTGGAGTCAGACTCCTGTAAAACTGGCCCGACCCGCCCAAGCTTAGGATTGGGTTGGGTTGGGCTCAATAAATTAGAGGCCCAAAACAAATTTGGCTTAAAAAGCCCGCCCAATTGACTGTTGGCCTGACCAGGCTTTCGGGCTAAAAGGCCCATATTTTAGACTTTTTGGCCCGACCATTTTTTTTAATTATTTGTTATAAGCTTATTCATTTATATATTATAACAAAAACTAAAATCAAATCACAAGTTTCATCTTTTTTTCTACTAAACATAAGGCGTCTTCATAAGGTTTATATATTTGCTTCCATTTTTCTAAAACTTAGTGTGTATGGCTTCAAAGATGATGGAGATGATGGCGCGGAAACATTTTGCGCGGTTATGCTGATGGCCACGTCTTCGACCTAAATATTGGGTAGATACCTTGGGGACGTTTCTGTGTCAATGTATATTTCTAGTTCTGATTAGAAATAATTTAGCCTAATGCTTTATTAATTATGGATAGTTGGATATGAATAAAACAAATTTTGATATTTTTATTGTAGGTTTGGAATGAAATGTCTGATATTTATTATGTAGGTTTAAAATTAGATTCTCAATGCCAAAAGTTATGTGCATTTTGGATTCTTGAAAACTTTTGTTGATAACAAAATCGCAATTCAGACTATCTCCGATGTAAGTGTTCGACCAACAAGCTGAACACTTTGAATTGGACTGTCATATGAAATAAACTAAACATTGGGTTAGACTATTAAGTCACATATGTTTTTTGCTTTCTTTTACTTATTGATTAGTATTAACTAATAAATGAATCATACCCTCTTTCTTTATACATATATTTTCTCCACTTTTTTTTAAAAAAAAACAACAACTTATATTATAGTATAAGGATACCTCCAAACTTGATTACATAAAATAGATCCATTACAAAAAGAGCACTTTGTTTCACACAAAGGTAATACTTGTAAAAGTTACTCTTTCATGAAGTAACTTTCATGAAAAGCAAACTTTTGAATGAATAGTAACACTTTCATGCAAAAGTTAGAAGATTCTAATATTGAATTTACAAATATTATATTTGAATTGACTCGAACTCCCAACTTATTGGTTGGGGAAAATATCTTACCAACTAAGCTATATTTCGTCATCAAATTAGAGGATAACTTGAATACAATATTTATTTTAATTTATAATTACAATACCATTCTATTGTTTTCACTTTTGCAATTACAACATTCCTAACAAAGGACTAGTTTTTTTTTTCATTTTTCAAAAAAAAAACATTTTTTTTCATTAAAAAAAACAATTAAGGGTATTTTATCCACTTATCCAAAGTTGTTGACAACATCATGTTCTAAATTTTGTCCCACGCAATCTCCATTTGTATTTATTTATTGACAAAAACTTGTAATCTTTATTATATGTTCAAATACAGGTGTTAGTTATATTAAATAAAATTTTATAAATAAAAGTAAATGTTGTTATAAAAATACATATATTATGGGAGGATGCGCATTATTTATTATTTATCTATAACAGTATAGAATATTATGCACTATTCCGGTTATTAATGCCTTGACGTACAACAAACGAAATTATGAACTCTCCCCGACCAAGCTTTCGTTCCAATAAATAAAAAGATGCCCTAAATTAGCGCCAGAGTTATTTTTATTTATTTTATTACTATTATTGTTAAGCAGCAGACTTATTTTATTAAAATCGACAGATTATCACTATTCGATACCCGCCGTAGATGCACCATCATGGTCGCAAACTGCCATTTCTGAAAATGAGCGGTGTCTTTTAGAAATAAGCAAACATCCGAGGGGTTCACCTGCAAATCCGGTTGTCTTTATATACCATAAGTGGACTGGCCATTCAATTCGTTCCCACGTCGAAGCTCTTCCCTGCCACACCCCAAATCGCACCTTCTCTCTCTCCATCACCGCAGCTAGTGCGTGATGTGTGTGTGAGAGAAAGCAGAAAAAACTACATTCCTACAGAGAGAGTGGAAAATGGAATTCTTGTCTTGCTCCCGCTACGGACAAGAGGTCTGATTAATCTGTCCTCACCCCGTGTTTTTCCTGCCCATAATTTGTCTTTCCTCAACTGAAATTGCATCCAAAGCATCTCCACACACACACACACACACTCCATAAATTTTGAATTGTTGAATTTCATTTTTTGAATTCCTCCGATGTCTTCCGAGCTCTACGTGTTCGATAACTCCTACTACTACGATCCATTCTCGCCATTCCTCGATACCGCCATCGACGCCTTCGGGATTTTCCAAGAAGCCGACAAAA
This sequence comes from Monilaria moniliformis, assembly GCA_034509125.1. Taxonomy (NCBI): domain Eukaryota; kingdom Viridiplantae; phylum Streptophyta; class Magnoliopsida; order Caryophyllales; family Aizoaceae; genus Monilaria; species Monilaria moniliformis. The sequence continues at coordinate 10,366 of JAYDZE010545901.1, read as the reverse complement.
CCGTCGCCGCTGCCGATGAGACCGACGCCAATCTACAGCAATTGGCGTCGGCGCTGCTGTCGTCGTCGCCGCCGAGCGTCGAGCTGCAGAATCTGTCGCTGTCGCAGCTCGCCGGCGTGTCAGCGGAGGTGAAGACGGAGCAATGCCAGCTCGGATTCCCCGCCCTCAACAACAACAACAACAACTCATTCTCACCGCACGAAACCGCATTGAAGCTAATGCAGAGGAGCTACAGCAGCAACAGCTTCGAGAACTCCCGCGACTTCTCTTTCCGACCGCAGTTCGACAGCGTTCTCGAACCTTCGCACAATCTGCTGGCGCAGATCATGTCCTCGCCGGAAACCGCCTTCCAATCCGGCCATATGAGAAGAGTTTGCAGCACCGGCGATCTGCAAGTTCGTTTCTTCACCTTAATTTTTTTTAACAAAATTAGAAAAAAAGAAGAAGATTAGTTCTGATGAAATTAAATCCCCTGTTTCAGAAAATGAAATTGAACATGCAAACGAGAAGCGTGCTGTCTTCGAGCCCGCTGTCGGCGGAGAAATCGTTCATGGAGGAAGCCAATTTCAAAGTGGGGCGTTACAGCGCCGAGGAGAGGAAGGAGAGGATTGACCGATACAGAGCAAAGAGGACTCAGAGGAATTTCAACAAAACTATTAAGGTAAATCACAATAAATATATATATATATATATATATATATATGTTGTCGTTACACTTAAAAAATGTTGGCTCAGTTGTAAATAAAGACAATTTCCCTTATACAATCAGCATGCGTGTAAAATATAAAAGTTGGCTTGTTTTTTCTTATCTCCACATTTTCTAATGTGATCAAAATAGTACGCCTGCCGGAAAACGCTAGCCGACACGCGACCGAGAATACGCGGCCGTTTCGCGCGCAACGACGAAGCCGGAGAGATTCCAAAGGCATCAATGTATCAGAGATATGACGATGATGATGATCTTTGGGTAATGATATTCCCCTCTCTTTATCTTTTTTTAAAAAAAATTTGCATGAAGATGACCATCACCTCCCTTTAGTCGGAAAGTTTGATTTCTCGAATCTTTTATTAACTTACCAACCTTGACAGACATCAATATATATTAAAATCGTCACGATCGCGACTTATTTTTTCACCATCACTATTAAAAAAAAAATTACAATGATGTCACGGGAAATTCATAGAAAAAAGTATTAGCAAACGGCGGCGATGGCCCCCTATCATTTTGTATACTTCAATAGGCAATATATAATTGTTTGGCAAATAAAACAAACAAATGTTCCACATCGATGTAAAAAGATAGTCAGAATCATTATATAAGTCTAATGAGCTATTCCACCTATTATTTTTGGTTTTAAGATGGGACTTTATGCACTTTTTATCAATAATAAGTAATTAATCAAGTTGTGACTTTTTTTTTATCAAGTTGCATCTAATTATATATACATATGTATGTATGAATTCAGACAAATCTGCAGATGGAAGGGCTTCACGAAGAAGAGGAGGAGCAAATTGCGGCAAAGAGAGGCTTCTTCAACATGTCGGATTCCACTCATCAGTATCAAAACTATAGATTCTAAAATGTACACTTTTATTACAAAGATCCAAGTGACCAAGTTGAATAAGTTAAGTTAGGTGCGGCTAATGTCTATTTCAATGTAATAGTAAGTCAGATGTTTTTGTTTTTTTTGGTAAATTTTCTCTAGTTATAATTTAGATTGATGGTGCTTTTGTGCATCTTTTTGTAATCTCAATCTGTATATATTGGAACCAAAACAAATTAATAATAAGTTGGGGTTTCCATTAGTTTATAATTTCTGCAGGAATACTTGCATATATTCTCTTCTGTTGCATGAAATTTTTGGAGCACATAAATACATTCTATTCTGGAGATATAGGGGGTGGGAGGGGTCGGCCAACCCCCTACCGTTAGGAGTGTAAATTTTTTCTTAGAGTCGATCATAAATGTCATGGCCGCCCCCCTATCTGGAGAATATTTATTTATTTTTTTAAGAAAAGAAAGACGTCAAACGACGTCGTTTTGAGATCTACTACTGATAATATAAACGATCCGTCTCCAAAATTATATTTTAAGATTTGCCATTAGTGGAGTGGAATACGCAGATGAAATAATATACGAGATGAAATAGAGTAGATAATATAATAAAGATTTGGGAGAGGACAAGGAGATTAAATAAATTATTAGAGAATCTTATAGGCCACTTTGCCTAGATCCTCCTCTATACATGACCATGACCATGACCATGACCATGACCATGACCATGACCATGACCATGACCATGACCATGACCATGCTGTACAAAATAATTTCTGATTCCGACAGTAAATGTTCTAAGTGCTATTTTTGGCCGGAACCTTTATATTTGGCATGCTCAATTAATTTCAGTTTAACCTCTTTGTCTAGGCAAGGTATGAGTGGTTGGAATGCATAAATAAATTGTATAATAATTGTTGCATGATATCATATTTTTTTCCCTTTTTGTTTTTTATTGAAATTCATAGGAGCTAGTTTCGGTGTACATTTTTGTATAACAGCTTTTGAATTACGACGAAGCTTGTAAACCACAGGACAGATAAATCACACATAATTTAATAAACCTATATTTTTATGTAATGATTTGTGATTAAAGTATTATATGTTATTTTGATATATAACATATTTACTTATTAGTAAAATTCAAATCAAGAAAAGTTTAATTGTTTGTTATTAAGTGCAGACGCAATGTTGCATATCTTCCATTAAAAAAATTATTCTAATCCTTAATTATAATATTATAAACCCTGACATTGAATTAAACTAGAGGAATTGATTTTATTTTATTTTATCAAAATCTCCCACCTTTACAGGAGGGAGAATTATCACTAAATTACATATTTTTACGACATTAAACGCTAAACAATCTCCAATTTCCAACCTATACACAGTGGCGGATGGGGGCAGGGGCAGGCGACCCCTTATTTTGCCGGAAAATTGTTATGGTCACTCCCTCCCTTAGCCACCAGCACCACCCAAAAAAGAAGATGGTTTAAAAAAAATTGTTTAACGCAATCTCTTAATTTTGTAGTTTTCGATCTGATACTACCTACACTGAACTATTGTTCTGGACCTAGCTAGTTAGTAGTACCGAATGAAAACATTTTCTCCTTTTAGACTGGTGCTCGTCAAACTTTCACGATTGATACATTTTAAACCCAAATTATATTTTCAAACAACTTATAGGAAAACAAAAAATACCAATAATGAAAAATAAAATTGAGGTGAAATCAAACAATCTTTTTCACTCATCTTTTATCGGTTTATTGATTTTGGGACGGTAAATTGACATTGTCTAAAAATGTATATACAAATATGTCGGCCGTAACAAGCCCTTTACAATAGAAAGATTCTTTATATATATATATATATATAAATGGGCTAATAGTTAATTAGTAAATAATATTTTACTCATTTTTTCAATTTTAACACAATCAATGTTTGGAATATTATAATAAAGTTATTTTCTTTCAGTGTGTTGCAAAGTTTAACACATGAAATCATTTACAATCATCGAAAAATTGTCATGTCGAGCATGATACTAACCGAATAAAAAATATTGCGGTCGTGCAAATCACATGTCGCCGGCTACGGCAAGGCATTCAACGTCGGTTCTCTGGTTACCGAAAATTTTCAAGAATCTTAATTTTGCAACAAATTAAAAAGCGATAACATTATTTCAAGAATTAATATATCTTATAATGGATAAAAATTAGTACATTAATCCGTAATTAAACCTTTATACATATATTTAGCAGCTGGAGAATTCCAACTTGGTCAGTTGCGCAATCAATCCAGCCACAAGCTTTACTAGTGCAACAAAATGTTATGCAGCACTAAAGAAATAGTACTAGAATAAGCTTCTGAGTCATCATTGTTGTTCATCTCACAATCAATAAAATAACTACAATTTTCATAATTAAGTTGAAACTTTTACCCTTCATGATTGGACATCTTTGAGCCAGATTAAATTTATAAGAATCAAAATTTGTCTCTACAAATTCTTCTGCTAGCTGCTTTCGGAACTGGGGTTTTGTTGTAAAGAATTCATGTAGTTTTGGTCAAAAGATTTTCCAAGCCTAGAACCTAGGAGAAAATTAATATTATTCAATCTGTAATAATGTTTCAACCCTTTTCAGTGCTGTCTAATCATGATTTCTACTTATGATTTCTCATATTATATTTTCTAATGATTAATTTCAAGTAACTTTATATTATTTTATAAGAGGAGGAAATTCGAAATGTTTAACAAAGTCATATGCAATAAATAGATTAATTACAAATTTGCGAGATGGCGACATGTAATAGAGGATCTTGATACATTACTTAATACTCAATTTACATTAATAGAATCTGAGTTGAATAAGAGATGTTTAAGACCTATACTAATCCATGTGGTTGCACTGATCTTTAACTAATTGTTGCTCCGAGCATTTCGTCTTATGAATCAGATAGATAATATTGATAGAATTGATAAAATTGAAATAAATAATTAATTCAAAATTGAAGGTGATAAAGAAAAAAGATGTAATCCGATAGTTAGAATGCGAACTGGTTTATCTATCATGAGCCAATTATGCATATCAAATATTTGATCAAGTATGATTATTTTTAGCAACCATACCTTATTATTCAAAAACTATATTTTGTGATGCTTATATAAGGGGTGAAAAAGAATCAATCTCTTAGGGTGGTCAACTTAAGCTAAAACTACATATTAACATTAAGACATCCAAGATTCGAATTCGATAGTTGCCTTTGTTTTAAGGCATCTTGAAACAGCTTTTCCAATAGTTAGCCCACTTGTGATGGAATTAGGACTCTATTATTTACTCAAAAGTTTTATTTTGGTTGTCACAAAATATGAGTAAAATATGCAGAAACGATTATTATTCTTGACAAAATTCTTTCAACACTTCACTCAAAACTTATGACCCATTAGATTAGTGAAAGCACACTACCAAACACACCTTTTCGATTCAAATTGACACCTATCAAACATCATTTCCATTCAAAATTCTAATGAAACCCTAAAACAAACAACCAGCATCTTCATATTCCGCCATATATTACATTCAATATCTATTGGTTCCACATCAACTTGGTAAAGATCTCGTTTGAATTCTTGTTTGTCCCATCTCGATTAGGTAAAGATTATGCTTCGTATAATGTTAGCCACATCGATTTTACTTGGAGGGTGTGTTTAAGTAATATTTGTCCCATGTCAATTGGGTAAAGATCTTTCTATTAATATGAATTCCAATATGAAACTGCTTCAAATTTTCATCTATGCTCAATCTTGAATGTCCAAAATTGGAGATTTTATTCTTTATTATTATTTATTATTATTATTATTATACACCATTCATGTTATAATACTTGTATCTTGTACTAATTTGCTATTAATTGATAGTATAAACAATATTGCAATTTGTGGAACTTATTTTTGCTTTTAAAGGGAGGAGTGAGGAAGAAAGAACTCTCATGTTTATTAAATTTGATAAATAAATTAAAAAAAAAAAGAGTCCAACTACCATTGATTCCAAATTTCAACTTTTGACCAGGACAGTATTCCAAGCTTATAAAATATATGCATATATATACTTTAATTCCTGCCTACACATCAAGATATATGATTGGTTCATTGATTAAATTAATGAACTCCAGATGGAATTATTTTTAAATGGTAATATGCTTTTCAAGTGGCCATTTTTTGTAAGTTGAAGTGAAAATGAGAGATTAGTCTTCTGGGCTACCTGTCCTTCTCCCACTACAGTAAAATAATATTTTTAATTTCTCGATCTTTTATTTTAGGTTAGTAGCACTCACAAAAAAGATAATCATATTGTAAACATTGTGCACGGGCGGTACGCGCCTCATCTTTTTTGATAATTTCATTATCTGGGGATCATCTATATATACAAATACCATTTTATTTTGATATTAAGATCATTATATTATGTATAAATATAAAATGACATTGTATACCAATACATTTGTTTATGCACCGAAAATATTACATGCTTGGTAAATTTAATATTAGAGTTCAGTTTTTTTTTTTTTTTTTTGAAAAGATCCCTCAATTTTCTTCCGTGGTGGATCGAATCCCAACTTATTAGTTGGAGGGGAAGCATATTGCTAATAAATTGCACTTTATTATCATAATTGAATTGAGATTTTTTGAAATCTACATCAAATAATAGTAATATTATTTTTTTGTGAGTAAAATTATGTTGTGCAAAAATTTTAGTCGTATAATATATGTACTTAGTACTCCCTCCGTCCATAAAAAAATTGTTACATTGTGAATGACACGAGTTTTAATAAAATGGTTGGCAGTGTGTGAATAGAGTAAGGGTTCCATTTTAAATGTTTGTTAGGTTTTCTTGTTCTTTGTCCTCTTTTTATAAAATGACCATATTCACATAATATGTTCACATATATGTATATATATTTGCTTGCATCTTTTACTTCAGGTGTTATCTTACATCAATTGCTCTACGTTCTCACCTGACTTATTTGTTACGAACTCCCCTTGTTGAGCATCTTGTGCTAGAAATTTCTTTGTCGATAAGGTTTGATGATCCACTAACATGCATCAGAAAGTCAGACTTGCCATCTAACGCTGAGCCATTGAATCAACATTAGTGAATCCACTAACAAAGAAGTAATTCTATTGAAGCAAAGCTCATTTTTCAACAAGTGGTACGAAGAAATCAAAAACAGAGACGCTGTTATCAAGTTGTATGCTAACCTGAACCAACATGAACTGGTCGGCCGACCCCTTTCCGACCGCCAGAAGAGCCTAATTTTCTCTTAGGGTCGGTGAAGCGCTATGGCCGCCCCCTAATCCGTTTGGCTTATGGCCTAATATGGCAGATCCGTTAGGGACCCTACACTTACCCCTAATCCATTTGGCTTATGGCCTAATATGGCAGACCCGTTAGGGCTAAAGCTAGTTGGAATAAAATTTTTATATTAATTCTAAGGAACATATCAATCATTTCTATAAGTTATTCTAGAGAATAGTTTATAGTTTATATGAAAGATAAATTATTTGAATACATTTTTTGTAATAGTTATGACTTAAAAGAATGAATATTTATAAGTTAATTGCAAATTAAATCTTGATCATTGAGAATTTTTATAAATTAAACATAACATAATTTTTAAGACATTTTCCGATTTGTTACAAATTCACCTCGCTTCTTTATTTTAGCATGAATTCTGATGATAAAATTGATTACATGAGAGGACAACCTATAAAGAACTTCAAAACCCTAATGTAATTGAGTTTTGATGTCAAGATATCAACTTTAAATTCATGCAAAAGCTAGTCTAGAAGGGATTATTTGCTAAAAGTTAAAAGATTATTGCAATATTTTGAAAATTTGAGTATTATTTGCAATTTTTAAAAAAAGTTAGGATTTTAGTATAATTGGGCAGTTAATTATATTATATACAATATTTAAATTCATTGAAATGGCTGGCGGTTGACTAAACCTCAAGGGAGAGTTGATTGGGACAACAAGTGCAGTTATTCTCCCAGAAAAACTTTACATGATTTGCTTACTAAGTCCTCCTTTACTGCAATAATAATTAATTCATCCTTGTCTCCCACTTTGTAGCAATTTTATTGGTACCGCTCTAAAATTAATTGCTATAATATTGGCTTTTTATGGTGGGTATCTCTATTATTCTCTGTCATCCCTTTCCAATACCTACGTATTATTGCATTGTATTGTATTGTAAAAAAAAAAAATTTAAAAAAAGAATTAATAATGATTACTCATTTATTTTTTATAGTAACTCGTATCCTCAATTTATTGGTTGGATTGTATCACACTTCCCTACTTAATTTTCCATTCTGTTACGAACATCTTTTGATTAAAAAATATTCTCCTTCCCTTTTGTTTTCTAATGTTATTATTGGCTGATAACTGAAGAATACATTAAAAGCTACGTGCATTATTGTAAATTATCATTCGAAAACTAATGTATACTTAAGCATGATACGTGTGATACATATACACATGTGTGCTCCAGGGTTGGTTGGATATAGTTAAATTTTGATTTATCGTTAAAATTATTAATCTTGCACTTAATCTATAGAGTATCTGCATTTGACGTATAAAATTTTGTATTTTCGTGGTTCTATAATTGTGCATCCTATGAGATTCAAGATCAAGATTAAAAAAGTGTGGATACTTTATATGTTAAGTGCAGTTAACTTCTATACATATCAGTAAATCTTATCACAGTTTTGAAGATTTTAGATATAAAAAAAATTCTTATTTATCCTATACCAAATATATTAAACCTATATATGTATATAATGAATAATTACAATATCCTAAAAATAATAATAAGAGATGATAGTATAACAATAAAAAATTCAAAATATGTAAAAAGTAAATGATAGATAATTAGATAGATAAGTATAATATATCATATTGCCCTTGAAGATAGGTCAAATTTTGTAAAGAAAAATGTTAAACCATTTAGGCTTAGAAATTTAATTTGACTTTCTTAATCTTTCTTTAATGGGCCTGATTTCCTTATCTGGTTCATCCTATTCGCACGATAATTTGTTCCTACCTACTATAAACTATTAGTATATATGTTTAACATCAAATTCGCTGCAAGAAAATAGCATATAATCATGGAATCACTCTCCATGGATAGAAATTAATTGCCAAATTCGGAAAGAATTTAGAAATATATTGCAAATATATGCTACAATAAAATCGACTTGTTACCACACTTGAAAATGTCACCAATTATTGTGACATTTTATCTATAATGGCACTCGATGCAAGAGTCATATTTGAAAGTGTAATAATAGGTTCATATAGTTTTCCAGTACTGCTGATATTTTGTTTACGCTAACATTTTTCTTCTTATTATTATTAATATTCTAATAGTTCATCAAATTTTATCGGAATCATCAAATTTTAAATTACATAAAATCAAAGTCTAATTTATTCTCTTATTCATCTCTTCAAAATTATTAAAAAAATATAAATATAAATCGAACGTTGATTTTTAAATAATTATTAAATATAATCATTCCAATAATAATTTATGAAATATTAAAATAAAAGATAATTTAAAAAATATATATATTAATATAAAGTAAATGTAAATAATGCTCACAAAATATGCTTATAAATAATGAGCAACATACTTGTTTTCATAATGAAAAATGAAATAATCTAAATTTAACAAATATTTTTGTTCCTAGGTGAGTCGAAATGCCTTTTGCATTCGATTTTTGACGTTTAGTCCTCTAATCCTCGATAAACAATGTACAGAATATCTATAAAATCTACCTTTTTAGGGTAATTCTTTTTCAACAGTCTTAATTAGTGCTGTATAATATATATCTACTGCCTGAAGAAGTGGTAGTATTTAAATGAAAGTGCCATTTGTGACATGATTCTAAACCAGAGAAAACAAAAGAATATGCCAAAAGCAGTCAAATGCTATTTTAGAGTTTCACTTCCTAGGTCATTGCAATTAAGTTCTTCAAAAGATTCACACTTTATTTATTTAATTTTTTCTATGCTATAGCATCATTGATCATATATGGATTGAATATCATAACTTCATTATGATATGTATAGTATCTTCACTCATTTTATTTTTTTCTAAACGAGAAAAGTCTGTAGCTGCTGCTCGATGGTTTACACTGAAAAACTCGTTATTGTGTAATAGTATATAAATCACTCACATAAGATACACTTAGTAAACAATATGGGATAACACCATTCCAAGAGGTATCTTCATTCATGATATTATTTAGAGAAAGTGAATAAAGGGGGAGTTTGAACCTAAAACTTAATCAACTATTATTTATTAATATGTTGTACGTGTGTTTTCAATGTTAATATTAAGGAACAAAGAAGTTACATATCTATTTATGATTACCAATTCTAATTGACATAATTTTTTTCAAATACGATCGTTTTTAGTTAGCAAGAAAAATATAGTTCATATTCTAATTTGGTGCTCATTTAACAAAAACAATCTGATGTATTGATAAATAATAAAACACATGAATTATTTAATAGTAATAGCAAAACTACTCTGAATTATGGATAATCACAATAAAATACACAATTATCTTAAAACTAACAAAAATATGTCATTGTTCGACTTTCGAAAAGTTATTCCAACCTACCAAAAGAATCGACACCTCATTCATTTTATATAAATATACCATGCCAATTACAAAAAAAAAAAAAAAAAAAAAATTAAATATTTTCGCTAGAGACCAATAGGAGACGCCAGAAATTCGTCTCCTAAATC
>JAYDZE010545890.1:0-14049 GCA_034509125.1 Monilaria moniliformis | reverse complement strand
TTATGCAATTTCAAATTTTAATTAAGTAACTTTCCAATTTCTTGTCTTTATTTTACAAATAAGTTAATTAAAATAACCAACTAAAATTGAAGCTTTAAAAAATGATAAAATGATAAGAAATGAGTTGTGGGTTTGGGGCTGAAATTTTGGGCTGGGTTAATGGTGTTGTAGCTGAAAAGTAAAATGCTGACGTGGCGGTTGAAAATTGAGTTGTGGCTGATTTTTTTGGGGCTGAGTTAAGGATGGCTAAACCCTTAAAATCCAGGTAACTTTCCCTCTAAAAACATGACCCACTTGCTAAATATCAATCAAAACACTACATAAATTTCAGATTTTCAAAGAACAGGTGACAAGTAAAAACGCAAGCTCGTCCAATCAAACTTAACTAAATCATTGCATTGTTGGAAAGTTGTACTACCTTCATCTCGGAGGAGCTGTTGAAGTGCCCCTAAGTGGAAAAGATAAAAACCACCACAACTCGTTTAAATTTAGGTGAAAATGGCGAAAACATACATGAGATATCAAATGAATCTGAGACTAAAAGTAGTACAACAGAACATGATACCATTGATATGTTCCAAATCAAAGAAACTAGCATGCTCGTCTTTCACCTAGATGGTACTAAGAAGAGCGTAAAAGCAGAAAACAAGGATCATTATCCCTTCCAATATTCATCAATTCCATACTCCTATCAAGGAAGAATTGAGTATGTTTAATTTTAGAAAAGAGAAATATATTAGATATCACGCTAACAATATCTTGAGCCAACCATGGTAAGAATCGGTCCGATAAGTTGGACTCGAGCAATGCTAGAGTAAGAATTTCATGTATGTCCGCCAGTTCATCCTCATCCGGAAGCCATACCATAATCAAGAAAAGAGTCTGCATAATGTAATCCCGTGAACCACAGCCATCACTTCAAAAGATCTTGTTTCTGTATTGAAGAGCACATCCACGTCGACCCATGCCTTGGCTTATTTCCATACACGCTTGGTACGCATCCGTCCTCTTTAGTAGATAAAGATCCATACTTGCCATTTGCCAAATTAGCGTGTATGGCCCATAACTTATAATCTTCATTATGTCATGTATCTTTTGGAAACACATCTCTTGGTAAGTTGTGGATACTAGCAGTAAGTACGTATATCTTTCATTTGATTTATGTAATTATATAAACAGAAATATTACATATTATATTAGAAGGCTAACCTTATTTCGTAAAGTTGCAATATACTTAACTACATACTAACTTTAATAAATTATTTTATCAACCCCTAAAGCAAGAAACCAATATTATACAAAACATATTACGGTTTGGTGGACCAGAACCAACAATTGCATATAATTAAAGGGCCATGCACTCCCTCGAGTGATACTTGCCAGAAAAAAGGTTAAGAATAATTTAATTTAAAAAATCCACACAATAGTGTAATATATACTCTTTGTGTCCACAAAAAGAATGATGCAAATATGGGCACGTGTTTTAAGTAAAATATTAAGAAATGTATTTTAAATATTAGATAAATAAGTATTGAGTTAGAGGTTTATGAGACTACTAAAAATTAAATGTAAGTAGTGGATCTTTTGTAATTATTAAGTGTAAATGATGACAAATATAAGGAGTTATGTTCTAAAAATTAAGAAAACACCATACTTTTATTGGACGTGCAAAAAATGGCAATAAGACCATACTTTTCATGGACGGATGAAATAAATTACTGCTCCAATAAATATAGGAATATTATTTATTTAGTTAGTCTCAAGTTGAATTTTATAATTTGAAATTGTATAAATTGCATATAATGAGTAAACAAGTATTTTGGAAATATACGTCTTTGAAAAGAAATGGCTATAACTAATTCTAACACCGTGACCCTCTTAAGCATTATTTTAAGGATACTTTGATTATATCATAGGTCGATTCACGCTAGAAGAAAGGAAATTTTACATAACTCCAACAAAATTAATTTACAATTTTTTTGTAATAACTTCTAGTCTTTTGATTTTTATGCAGTGCGTATTAAATCGAATAAGATTATATGAATATGTGATTTAGTTTTACATGGTAGTATTAAATTTACAACATGAACTTAGTTCCAATTTTTAATGAAGGGCTAATTTCTAACTTTAATTGAAAATTAATTTCCATATTTGATAATTTCATTATAAAAATAGAAAGGAAACTAGAAGGTGTGAAGCGAAAGCATATAATTCATACAAAAATGTTTAATTGTCTTGTCGAACAACATTATCCTTTTCTTCCTAAAAATCTTGCATGTTTTTCCCCAGACGTAGAAAATCTTCACTTTGAAATAGAAAAGATAGAAACACAGAAAGAGGAATGGAAAGATAGAAACACGGAGAAATGCAGAAATAGAAAAAAGAAAACCTATAATTCATCTCGAAATTTGAAAGGTCATAACTAACTTCGGAACATAATCATCTTTTTTTTTTTAATTTGAAAGTCGGAAGTAATTTGTGAGTATCATCATGTGAAGTTTGAAAGAGCATCATCTTTTATTAAGCATTAAGTACTGAATTCTTTAAAATTTGGTGGGTAACTTTTTCCCTCCAAGCTCCATTAAAATTTAGAATTGATCAATGTAAATCTCCCTCGAATTTCTTCTTCAATTTCAACCATTACTTGACAATTTTGCAGGTGTAGCATTAAATGCATTGAATGACATCTTAAATGAATTTTAGTTCAATTTCCTGAATTTAATTTAATTTTAAATAGTGATTTCAATTTTATCCAATGTTTGTAGTTTAATTCAGTTCTATAGAATCTAACTTTAATACTCAATCAAAGAAATTCATTTACTTTCATTTACTGATCTCGAATTTATTGGTAGTTTAAGGCAATTAATCATTCATCATTTTATTTAATTTTAATTTAAAATAATGGTCTCATGCACGTTTGGTTTAAAATAATGAATCTTCAATAAAAATAATTAAAGCTTTCATAATTTAAAATTAATCACTAGATATTCAAAGTTCCATCATCTATAACTAAACACTACTAATAAAGTGGGTCACATATTTAACTAACACTACTCCAATCATTCTCTCTCTCGCTCACTACTTTACTAATTATATATTAAAATCCGTGCGGTCCATTACCAAGACTATTGGTAGTGGATGAAAGAAGTATAAAATTTAAATCAATTAAATATAAAAATGTTATAAATAGATAAAGTATATAAACATAATATTTCACTTTTTATGTAATATTTTCAAAATGACTACATTTTCACCGAGATAATTATTACAAAGTTTAATTACAGTTTCCATGAATAATCCAATTCTCACTAAATCCCTACCTATATAAGTAGGGAATTCACGAATACACGATAAGAAAGAGACTCATTTAATCCCTCATCTATATATACATATTCTTTCCAATTTTAGTTGTAATTATCTTTCATTTTTGTTTAATCATTACTATTGTCATGTATTGGAAGGTGAACAAATTATGTAAATAGTTTATACATAAACCAAATTCTCTACATACGTACAGTTCTAGTTTGTAGAACTAAATCTAAAACATCATATAATTATATTAACAGTAAGAACGTAAGAATGAAAGCATAAATCTAACAATAACAATAAAACTACATATCTTAGGATGATGTTCAACAAAATGTGCTGGAAATATGCCAAAAATCGGAGGAAACAACGACAATTTGCTTAGGGAAAAAAAGGTGTGCATGTGTTCAATGGGTGAGGCTGGGTATGTATAGAAGGGGGGAAGACGCATGAGGATGACATGTCTCCCCTTAAGACACATTAAGTTGATGCGTCTTCCTACTCGGCCGGATGAAATAGTGCACACAGTTGTACCCCATCAGATAGAATTTGCGAGATGCATGAGGCTAATGCGTCTTCACTTGAGTGAAAACACATGATTTTAATGCGTCTTTTCCTTTTCCGAAATGTAAAAAAAGTTCTTATTTTGAGAACCCTAAATTATCAATTTGAAATAACAAACTCCAAAGACATAAAAAATGAAAAAAATTGAAATGATAATTCCACCTCAAATAATTCCGTACAAATGTCTCCTCCAAATAACAAAAGCTGCGTCACTAGCTCACAACTGTACGATTTATCGCCTAACTATTGGCACGACGTCGTTGAAGGTTTTGTTTTCCATAACGGAAATCTTTTGGCGAAAGAGGGAGAAAAACTGGGGACATTTAAAACAAATTTAATTTACTGAAAAGTGAAAATAGAGAGAGAAAACCTGCGCAGGAAATCTCTCCCACTCCTCCCTTTCTCTCTCCGACCAGATCGGAATTCTCTCTACCATTTCTATACAGAATGAGAAAGGATTATTTTTTTCGACTTTAAAATCTTTTTGATTTTGTCGTTTGCATTGTATGAATTATTGATTTGTCTATTCTGTTTCGCGGTTTGATAGTTGTGTGTAAAGAGATACGGAATTCGTTGGTGTATCTGGGGGGGGGGGGGGGAATTAGTGGTGTGATCTGGTTATTTGAGGAGAGTTATAGGGGTTTTTGCGATGGAAAATTTGATGAGAAGGTGAGAATTTGGGGGCTAAGAATTTTTGGATGGCGTCGGCGCAGGTATTGAAGAAACAAGAGCATTTGGAAGCTGGAAAGAAGAAGGTATTTTCATTTCTCTGTGTAGCGTGTTGGCTGGCATTGACTGGAATCGTTCTGTTAGTTTGGATGTTGTTTTCACGATTTCACCTGAAAGAAATACTTTCAATAAATCTGAATTTGTTCTCTTGTTGATTTCGATTCACGCTTTAGTCCTATTTAAAGATATTTTCATTTGGTAGATTAGTCTCATGCTTAATTGCCATTTAATTTGTATAGCATTAGCTTTAAAAGTTCAGCGGCAAATTTTGGCACTTTGTGTTGTATCCAGTTTCATATGTCTCTAGTATGCTAATTATCTTCCTATCTTGGTAAGATAGAGTCTTAGTGTGGATAGTTTTATTATGTAGCAGTCTTACTGTTGTGTAACTTCAAAATTGCAGCTAGAAGAGTTTCGTCGAAAGAGAGCTGCAAAGAAAGCTACCTCTACTAATGTTATAAATGAAAAACCTCCAGAAACGGAAAATGTACGCATGACCGATTCTAATGGAGTAGGGACTTATGATATAATTGCCGAAGGTCGTCTGGAGACGTCAAATGATGTTCCTAAGATTGCTGGCAAGGAATATGATATTCCTAGACAAAGTGATTTTATTTCTTCTACTGATAAGAACGTAGCTTCCTCTCTTTCAGACAGAAACAATGATATAAATGCATCCGACTTCGTGCATTCTTACTCAAATAATGAAGAGTACAGAGATCATGCTGCTTCTGTCCATTTGGAAGAATATCGAAGTGCTCAAGATAAATTTCAGAGCAGGAAGGATGAATATGGTACATCAGTTGAAATTGCTCCTGGGGTTGGGAAAAATAATATTTTGGGCCATGAAGTATCATCTGCTGAGGAAACCCATGCTTCCAGTTACTTTGCTTCTGATGGATTAGATAAGTACCCATCAAATGACATTCATCGTCCAGAGATGGATGTGTCGCTTGTTAATTCCAGCACCTCATCTATTTCTACTGCCAATTTTATGACGAAAAATTTCATCAGCTCTCTTGGTAATAGCAGTCATGAGGATTCCAAACCGACCACGTCATCTTTCATAGGTAAAACTATTTTACTGGAACACGCTCCTTGTTTTTTCCCTGATATCTTTTCTCCTATATCTTCTGGAATTTTCTGATAAGGCATGTTGTTTTGGTTCTGTATTTCATCTTGTGGTCTTCCTGCGGGATGGTAGAGTCTCAGCATTCTTCCTCAAATATAAGCAACTTGGCATTTGGACTTAAAGAAAACTTCTCTGTGTTTTCTGGTATGGGAGAAAAGAATTTTGGTAGTTCTTTTAATCATTTGGAGAGTACAAAGCATTCGTCTTCGTGGACCTCTGATGAGAAATATTCTGATTACAACTCTGAGGCATTGAGCTCATCGTATCGTGGACCGCCATCTCCACCCGCATCTGGGAGGAGATCCCGCCCATCTTTTCTCGATTCCATTCAGATCTCTAAAGGCCCATCATCTTCTCTTCCTCTTGTTGGCACAGAAAAGGATAATATATCAAGTTCCAAAGTTTACCCGGTGGATGGTTTGGGATCATCAGTTCCTCAGAGATTCACCAACACTCCAGTTTCATCTGGCGATGACATTGGCTTATTTAATATCACGGAACATAAAAATAACTTATTTTCCCAGAAACAGAATGAAGACTTTGCTGCATTAGAACAGGTTCATTTACTTCTCGTTTTCTCTTGCACATTTTCTCTTTTTTATATGATTGAGTTGTCTTTAATATATTCTTTTCGGAGGGGGGGGGGGGATAAAGTGAGCATATGTGTTGTTGGATTAGAGCTGAAAACCTCATGGTCTTTTAGCATCTATTGCCGAATTTATGATATATCGTATTTGCATGGATATGTTTTCTTGTCCTGGAAATTTGTTAAATTGTACTATTGTGGCTGGCTTGTTTTGCTTCATTTGTAGATTATGTTACATATTGGCAGCTCTAAGGACATTTTCAAAATTTGCAGTATGTTTTTAATATCTAAAGATTTAAGGCAGATGATATCATACTACACACTAGGTGAATGGTGATAAGGTGTTCTGAAGTGCTCTTGCTCGTAATCACAAGTTTTAAGCTTATATTGAACATGTACTTTTTGTACTTGATCTCTCAAAATTGAGTAGAAATTTCGGGGTTAGTTTAGCTGCCATATAAGTTCTTGATATTGATGATGAATGCTATCTACTCCCTAGTAAGCATATTGGCATTTTGGGTTAATTCAGAGAAAAGTTGACAGTGAACAAGTACTTATATATTAAATTATTTCCCTATAGTTTGCATGGATTTGAAGATGGTGTTCTAGTTCCTAACTTATGATCCATGCCTGCAAGAAGATTACACTGATTATTGCAACACTTCTGCTATATTTAGTTGTAGAATGAAAATGATCTGGCATAGATTTTTCTGGTAACTCATAACATCAGAAAAGTAGACATTGTTTATATTGAAGGGACCATTTGCGCTCATGATTTAGGTGAAATTTTGGTTAAAGAACCTACCCAAAGTCTCATATATAATCTGCATGGCAATGCTGGATAATGCCTTCTGGTCATAGTTAGTCCATCTTTAAGTTTATTCTTTGCAAATATAAAACAAATGATTGTTAGTAATCTACTTTAAAGAGAATTATGCAGGGTGTTGGGGGTGGAGGGCTCAAATGGTGTGGTTCTTTTTCATAATAAGACCAATTTAATTGCAATTTGCAAGTCAATCTACTTACACTTATCTGTAATGAATTATTTCAGTATTACTGAACAATGAAAACGGATTTTCCTGTCAATATCTCGTGGTTTTGGATTACAGTTTGCATTTGAGATATAGGGAAGGAAATTCTCTATTGCATTTCTGTATTTATTGCTCTTTCTGGCTTTTTATAATAAGAGAACTGACTTCTACGCATTCTTTTGGTCCTTCAAGAAGTAATTATTTACTCTTCCCCTTGCAGCATATCGAAGATTTAACACAAGAGAAATTCTCGTTGCAACGTGCTCTTGAAGCTTCACGGGCATTAGCAGAGTCTTTGGCTTCTGAAAATTCTGCCTTAACTGATAGCTTTAATCAACAGGTCTGGACCTGCCAATCTCGTCATATGTTGCAGTTTTAGTTGCTTTGCTAATCTGCATTTGTTGCTGATTTCTCCATGTGACTGGATGTGATTATACCCATATTGTATATCAGCTACCCTGTTTCTCCAATTAAAGCTATTGCTCTTACTATGTGATTTTGTTTGTTTTGGGTGCCTTTGTATGCGTGTGGCTAACCCCAAATGTTCTAACAAAGCTTCGCGGGGTATTATCAGAGTTTTGCCCTCTAAAAATTAAGCTCTAACATGATAGCTTTAATCAACAGGTCTGGATCTGGCATTCTCAGCTTAGGTTGCAGTTTTACTTTTCCAATTTGCATTCATGCCTGGTTCTCCACATGATTGGATATGATTATACCTAGTGTTATTAAAAGCGCGCTTGGGGCGCGGGGCACAGCTGGAATCGCCCCAAGGAGGCTGGGGCGCGGACCATTAACGGGGCACTGGTCTTATGCAATTAAATGCCTCATCTTTTCTCTCTCCTCTGCACCTTTTCTCTCTCCTCTTCCCAAGACATTTCACAATTTCAAAAAACTTACTCTTCCCAAGAGTCAAAACAATTAAAACGTCTTCCCTTTTCTTTATTTCTTCTCTCCTCAATTAATTCTTCATTCTTCTTCTTCATTTCTTCTCTTGTCCAAAAAATTCTTTCTTTCTTCTGCTTCAGTTCTTCTCCATCTTCAGTTCGTTCTACACATAGGCGCCCCGATTCATGGGGCGCGCGCCCCGTTGCCCCGCGCCCCGGATTTTTATCTAATCACCCCTGTGCGCCCTGCGCTCCTAACAACACTGATTGTACCTTTATTTTGTATCAGTTTCTTTGTATCTCCAATTGAAACTATTGCTCTCACAACATGATTTTTTCTTTTGTTTTGGGTGCCTTTGTGTGTATGTGTGGCTAACTTCTGTTTCACAAATATCCTAACAAAGTTTGTATCATACGTTGGCTCAAGTGAAGTGGTTTGAAACTTTTCCTAAACTAGTGGTTATATTGTGCTAACATTGATTGGGGCTCGATTGTTGATAATAAACACTAGATTAAAGGTTGTGTCTCTGTGTGACTGTTTGCGTGCATACAGATTATATTCACACTATTCTAAACTAAAATAACATTCACTCTTGGGGAGGATCTTGTCCCTGTATCATTGATTGTGATATTAAACACTATAACACAATTATTTTTTCATACAAGCATATGGAGGATCTTGCGGGAATCATGTATGAAGGCTGATATTTTTCTTGTATTAGTGACAGACCAGAAGTACTTTTTGTGTATGAATTTGATTAAACCATAAATGACCTTAAGTTTCACTCTCTCATAGTATTTTCCCATTTTTTGTGTATTGCCTTTTCTCTTGGTCGTTTTTTGCCCATTGGGGAGGTGGGCTGGACAATGAGAATCCCAGCAAAGTTATCTGGAGTTGAGTGACAAACATTGCAGTAATTTTGAGGTCTATGAAGCTCATTACTAAGATCAGGAGCTAATGGATTATGTTATTTGCCTTCTTTCACTAATCTAATTTTATCATTTTTGGAATGCTGCATTCAGTTTTTCTTTCTTTCTTTATATTGAATAATGTTTCTTCTTGTTTTGTTTCCTTTTTCTTCAGGGAACAGTCGTCAACCAGCTTAAGTCTGACCTTCAAAGGTTGCAGGAAGAAATCAAAGCCCAACTGGTTAGTGATACATCAATGAGGCTGTCAATAATACTGCTTAAATGGTGTTTGGTCTGTTACTTTTCTTGCTTATTAGTTGCGTTTTAATGCGCTGTGATTTTGTCTTAACTTTTGTTTTATATTAACTCAATTCCTAAACCATTAACATTGATTGGATTTAGTATCTTAAATTTGTTCTCGAGCAGGCTGTATTAGTAGTTTCTAGTTTAAATTTCATAGTCTTTCCTGCTCCTCTATGAATTATGCCTCAGCAACACATGTTGAATATCTTTAGGTGGAACTTGAGGCTGTAAAAATGGAATATTCTAATGCCCTGCTGGAATGCAATGCTGCTGATGAACGCGCAAAATTATTGGCTTCTGAAGTTATTGCACTGGAAGAAAAGGTAATTTATTCCCAGATATATTTCATTAATGACAGTCTTGATCGTTAGAATAAAATGTTCATATGATGAGTTTATTTGGGTTATTCTCATTCAATAACTTCATCTTGTGTTTTGTTCTGTCTGCCATTGTATAATTAAAACATATAGTCACTATGCAAATGTTATTTCATGTGACTAGACTAAATTTGATTAGAGAGTCCAGCGATATCACCTGATTAGGCCCATGATAAAAAGTGGCCTGGGCTACACCATGTCTTTTTTTTTTTTTTTTTGTAAATAGGAACATGCCAAAGAGGTGGGATTAGTATCCAGTTCTCTAGATTCACACATTAAATAGCATAAAGCTGTTGATATTTATATATTATGTTAAATATTTTGCCAAACGAAAAAATCAGGAATTATTAAATTATCATAATGCTAATTTGATTAGTAATAGAACTAAAGACTTACACAATTATCAAAATATGTATTGATAGTGTAAAAATTCTCTTAAATGTTATGATTGTCTGATCTCTCTCTTATGATTGTCTTTCTCTCTTCATATGCCTGGAAATTTGAACACCGAAATGCATCTCTGCATTCTGTACTAGCAATAATGTCTTCTTCTGGTCTTACTTTTTATTCCTCTGTCTCCCCTTTTCATTTTTTTTAGCTTTTATAGTATTCTTGATCTTGATCTTTTTATATATTTGTTTTGAATCTTTGTGTGTATGTAGGCATTGAGGTTGAGGTCTAATGAGTTAAAACTAGAGAGGGAGTTGGAGAACACCCAAGCAGAGATTTATTCTTACAGGTTTGAAGCTCTCCCCTTTTTATTATTTTTCATTTGATTGGTTTTCTTAAAATCAATTTTCAGGCATTCCTTTGTTTGTCTTTGAACACTACTTTTGCTTTTCACTTTTGAAAGATCTCACACATGTTCATGGTTGAGTTTTGGGGCTAATCATAACTGACTGGAAACTGTCACGGTTGAAAATGCTGATTTCCAGTGCCCCCCCTTCTATAAACATATATTTCTAAGTTTAATCATAACTGATTGGAAACTGTCACGGTTGAAAATGCTGATTTCCAGTGCCCCCCCTTCTATAAACATATATTTCTAAGTTTATTATGCATTTAGTGATTTTGAGCTAAGCTAAAATATAATTGAAAGTAAAGTAAGTTTGAATGTGAACAAGAACAATAAAGAAATTGAAAACATTAATGTAAATAATTGACAGATTTTATTGATTATTGGTGTATACATGGAAGTGCAATTTACAAATTTTAAACTACAGTTCTATATAATAAAGTTGCAACTTACAATAGTGAAAAAAAGCAAGTTCATTACAACTTGCAAATAATGAGTAAAAAAAGAAAAAAAAAAGAGAGAAAAGAAAGAAAGAGCTTTGACTTCATTCTTATATATAAACTATAAAGTAAGAGGACTTGAAAGTTTATAAATGAGAGATAATGATTATTGAGCAATGAAGTTGAGACAATGAGAATTGAGAGGGGTAATGAGAGATTAGACGCAGGATCAGAATTGCCAGCTGTCAGATTGTCATTACCATAGGTTTCAAATGTTCAAAAGTTCAAAAGTTCTGACTGGCAGTTCAAAACAATAAAAGATTTAATATGCTGAAAACAAACTGCTTGTTTTTGGCTCCTCCCCCATGGTCATTTCACTAACTTAATCTTAGCCATTCATTTCAAGCATAGTGACCACACGTTAAATTGCATTGGAAATGACAGAAAAATGCGGTTAACCAGCGCTTAGCTGCCGGTTTCATGGTTTCAGGATGAACCTAAGCCGTCATCGAACCATTAAAACCACACCTTTGGTTATGGATTTAACCGAGAACCTCCATTTACGGTTGGTAACAGTTTGGTTGGCGGTTTTAACCCAGTTTTTGTAACGGTCGAACATGTCCAATAGCCTGTGTTCAGATAAGGCCCACTGTGTTCAGATAAGGCCCACTTTATAGAGTGTGGAATAATATTGGAGAACATGGTTTAGTTTGAATTTTCTATTTTATCAAATTATCTACTGCCTTCACATATGAATTCCACAGGAAGAGAATGTCAAGCCTTGATAAAGACCGTCAAGATCTTCAATCTACTATTGATGCCTTACAAGAAGGTAACTTTTCTATCATGTTTGTTGCTTTATCTAGAGAAATGAAGAGAAAAAACATTGTGAATTAAGTTAATAACAACCATTGTCTGTTAATCTTGTTGATATTTCATTATTGAGTTGAAAGTTTGTGAATTAAGGTTTGCATATTTTTTTCTTCAACAAATTCTTCTTGAAATATCTGAGCTTAAGTGGTATGCATCTAACAGAGGAAAAGTGGTGAGCTTTCCAGTGCAATGATCTAGTTCGAGATGAAATGAAATCGCTTGTTAGTGATCTTTCTATTTACAGTCCCCTTAAAACTGGAGAGACCAACTAGTTAAGTGGCAAACTGGTGACAAAGCCTTGTTTGGTTCCATTCTGAAAGTAGGTTGGGGAAAAATCAAAGGGAATTTGATAAACCTAGAACCTATGGTTGGATGGACTGGTGGTGTTTTTCTTCCATGGCCTACAGCACATATTAAAATCGCCTTTCCTGTGATCATGGCCCAACTTGTCCATTTTTAGATTTTGGTCAAATCAAATTGGTTTCGTGGGAAATTTCTGAAACTACTGCCGCAATTCATTGTAGCAGCATATGTTTAATATCACCTAATTCAAAGTATCCAGCCTCAGTCACCTTGGTTGATTACTATAGAATTTAGAAGTTCATTTTCTGCTATCCTTAATGGATTATCCCCTGCTCTTTATGATTGTTTTATTTTCAGTTTCTGTAAAAAGCTGTTACAGTCCATATTATTTTCTTAATGGTCTATTTTCCTAATCTGTAGAGAAAAAGCTGTTACAGTCCAAATTACGGAAAGCTTCGTCAAGTGGTAGATCAAGCGACTTGAGCAAGACTTCAACCGCTAAAACAGATGTATCAACTTCCACAGAGGATCTTGGTAGGGATTTTTCCCATGTACTTAGAGACTTCTCTTCGTGTATCTAGTTTAATAGTTTTATTCTTCTATAGATTCATGTGGTTCTGACTTGTTTCTATCTGGTGAATAACTGATTATACAGATACCAATAGAACCACAGAATCTGCAATCTTGGGAAGTTCTGGTACTGTTGTGCTTGGGGATGAAGGCCCTAGTTCTCAGATTTCCCCTGAAAATGTACACCTCAATCTTGAAGGTCTACCTGTGGCGTTTCCTTCTGATCACATAAGAATGATTCAAAATATCAATACATTAATAGTGGAGGTAAGTTCTATTACTTGGATTGCAAGCTGCTTGTGTGCTTCATCAAGTCTTTCCACGATCTGCTAAGTATCGAAGGATACCTGCGTTTATTCTTTGGAGAAGCAAAGAAACTATTTTAGATCTTTGATTGCAGTTGTCAATGGAGAAGGACCATTTGATGCAAGCCTTATCAGCAGAATCATCCCAAAGCTCTAAACTATTGGTAATTTACTCAATTAATTTTGCCTTTTATGATTATCTTGTAGCTTACCCACCTCACTAATTTAAGTCAAACCCTGTTGGTAACTTCTCTATTTTGGAACTAATTAATTCGTATATGGTGTCATATGGGGTATGCCTAACTGAGCTTTCTGAACCATGATAAAGTTATCCTTTTATGGCTTATTAGCTGGCATATGATATGTAGAATGTGCAGAATGTTGGATTTAAGTTAAAACACATCTTCTTACAGTTTGGTCTAGTTTAATGCTTGTCAAATTTTGATAGGGTTTGAAAACAAGGACAAGAAGGAATTTGAATTTTAAACTGCAATGAGGATCATATTTATGTTTTTGATAGTAATCTCCAAGGAGCATATCGAGAAAAGTTCTGAGAAAGAAAAGAAAGAAAAGATAACATAACTTTCTCGTGATCAATCCATCTTCCTTTTTTCTTCTACTTTTGGTTTAGGTTAAGATTCTTAATATACATTAATGTTTATGGTTCAGGAACTGTGGGTAAAATTACCTTACTTGACTGACATGAACGGAAAATGCACAATCAGATTTTGCAATTTAAGATGTTGGTTTGGAATCATTAAGATTCTTTAATTTGAATTGGTAACTTTGTTCCCTATTTTTCTGGTATGGTTTACGATCTCTGGTTTCATTTCATTTCCACTTCTATTCATCCTTGTGATTTTACTTTGTAGGAACTGAACAAGGAATTGACCCGAAAGCTTGAAGCTCAGACACAAAGATTAGAGCTCTTAATGGCTCAA
>JAYDZE010545889.1:0-32565 GCA_034509125.1 Monilaria moniliformis | reverse complement strand
CAGCCGGCTCCTCAGTTTCGGTGGCCGGCTCCTCGACGCCACCCTCCTCTTCCCTCTCTACCATCAGCTCGGCAAAGACGGGCTCCAGGTCGGTGTCCCGGTCGGCAGGGCAACTGCGGATCGCGTCCGCGGACAGCAGGTTTCGGGACCGCGACAAAGTCCTTAGCACGGGAGAGGTCTCAAGCCCCTCCAGGAGGACCTCGGCGTAGGCCCGGTTGAAGTCCTTCTCCCCCAGCACCTTGTAGCCATATTTGGCCTTCTCCAGGCTGGGGAAGTCCACGGAAACTTGATCAAGGACCCCCTCCGCGATCTTCCCTGCGCACAAGCTCGTCAGCCTCCCCGCCACCTCGGAAAAGCACTCGCTGAAGAGCAGCCTTTCAGCAAGGGCCCGAAAGATTGGCCCCTGAGAGGCCACCAGATCAGCCTCTCGACGCCTCGGTGGCCTCTTTTCTCACCGCCTCCACTACGGCCCGCACCTCGGCCCTTGCCGCCTCCATCGCCGACTCCACCGCGGCCGCTGCATCGGCTTTGGCCGCCGCAAATACGGCCTCGGCCCTCGCCCTCTCATCGGCAACCCGCTCCTCGGCAGCGGCTGCCTTCTTCTCCCACTCCCGGCACTCCCGGGACACTCGATCGTGTTCCTCGGCCCCGCGACAAAGGAAGGCGCACGTCTCCTCAATCGCTTCTGAGTAGGACTTCTCCTCGGCAGCAGCTGTCACCATCAGCATAACCTCCTCCCTCGAAGAAGAAAGCGGATCAGAAGACCCCACTGGCTGCTTGCCTCGGCGTCGGCGTCGGAGCGGCGAAGATTCGGGAGAAGCCACCCCCTCCGTATCAGCTGGGATCTCGGTAGGCTTGAAGGGAGGCAGGCGAACCCCGGAAACATCCGCTACTTTCAAGACCGTCTCCTCCCTCGACCTTTTCTTGCCGGTCTTCGGGGGCGCCGATCCTGCCGCAGGCTTCTTCGCCTTAGGGGCGAACGATCTTCCGAACTTCACTGCAAAGGAACAAAGTCGAAGTCAGGATAATACAAAACAAAATACATATATATATATATAGAAGTGCGACAACAAGGCGAGTAAGACCCTCACCCGGGTCCACATTAGTACCGGGCCTATAGGGGCTCAGCCCTGCCTCGGCAAGCTCGGCCTCAGTATAATCCTTGTCAATAGTACCGAGCTCGCCCAAGGCACCCCCCAAATCGTCAGCAGAGTCCTCGACCGCGGCATCCGAGATGCCCTCAGTCCTCCACCCGAATTGGGGGACATCGTCAAGCCGACATAAGAAAATTTTCTTTTGCCAATTCGAGAACTTCGACGACGTCTTGGCCCTGATACCGGCTCCCGGACGAGGTGACAAATAGAAAGAACCATTTAAGTTCTTAAAAGTAAAAAACCTAAGGATAAGGTTTACAGAAAAAGGGATGCCGAGCTTGTAAGCCTCGACCCCCAGACAGACTAAATGCTTGAAAGAATTCGGCATTATCTGCCCCAAAGGAAGTTCGAACTTCCGGAGCAGATCGCCGAACACACCAGGAATGGGAAAACGAAGACCGGACCTAAGACTGTCCACGAAAACCGAAGTATACCCGTGAGGAGGAGAGCAAGCCCTATCAACCGCACGAGGTGCGATATTTTCTGGAAATAGCCGAAATGACCGAAAGGTCCAGCAAAGAAGGATGGTGGACGACACCCCCCAGCGACCCCCCCTGGTCGGAAAACCCACCTCACGGGTTACTACCACGCCGTCGGCCGAAAGAACATCCACTTACACCGGCCCCGGTTGGTACAAGGGTTCCGTCGGAACCCTAGACTCGGGAAGAGGAGACCCAGAAAAAGACGAAGAAGACATGACGCTTACTAGCGGTTTCGGACGCAAAGAAAGTCGAAAAGGAAGGGTGATGGCCGGAATGCAGACACAAAGCAAATCGCCGAGTGTTTCGGAGGTTTCTTTCTTTCGGAATATCTGCGAAAATGTGAGAGAGATAACAAGTATAGCGTGTTCAAGAAGTTTAAGTACTGTACCACGACGGTTACTGTACCACGACCCTCCATATCCCTACTTTATCGGGAACCCAATCACCGCATTTATTACATGCTGCCGTCAGCCCGTGTTCGGCCTCGGCCCCATCAACATCTCTTCGCCCACTTCGTCACTTCTGAGATCGTGCCAAGTTACTCCATTGATGTAACGCACATCTCACTCAGGACTGAAGTCACCTCGGCCAAAACATCTCCAACAAGCCGTACTTTACCAAGGTTCTCACAAGTGCAAAGTTACCTCGTCAAGGTAACGCACAGATCCTTCCCCAAGAACGTAGTCACCTCACCCGAAGCATCCCAGACGAGTGCCGAACTCATAAGACCGAAGTGGCCCACGTCAGTTCCACGATCGGCCCAGGCTACGAACTCGCAATCCCGCTCCATCCTCGCTTCTACCCTCTTTTGTGGGGGGGGGGATGTGATAGGATATGGGCCCTAGCTAATAAGCCCAACATAAGTGGGCCCTGGAATAAAAGCTCGGCCCACCGGAAGGTCGACTCACCAGAGAGCTCAGCCCCCAAGGAGTCTAGAAGCTCGGCCCCCAAGAAGCCCATTGGCTCGGCTCGGCCCTCGAGTAAAGCCCACCTCCAAACCCATGTAAAAATCTATAAATAGGAGCTAGGGGTAGAGCATTAAATTCATCCAGTCTTAAATGCTTTGAGGGAATTGTAACACACGAAAGTTACTAATACACACTTACGCCTTTGAGCCGTGGACGTAGATCTAATTAACGATCGAACCACGTAAATCCTCGTGTTATTGCCTTTAAATACAGCTCGTAATTACTGTTAATTAACCTCCGAAAACTAGATCGATCAGACTATTGAACTAGATGCAAAGCTTATGGAATCAATTGTGGAGTTAAAATGTAGCGGGAATTGGGATGGTGAAAATAGAAGTGGTTTGAAAAAATAGTATAAAAAAGAATTAGAAAAAATATTGCTTGAGAAGTTATCTAGCCATGGTCTTAAAGAAAAATCACATATTGAATTGTATTGTAAGTTATTAAAAAATATATTAATTGAATGGTTTTTGCTATGATGGTTATTGTAGTTGCAGATATGTGGGATGATTACTTGAAGATAAAAATTATTATATTTGACTTATTCAAATTTGAGTTATTTATTTATTGTTGCTTGTATTGTATAGTATTATCAGGAGATTATTATTGTATTTTTTGCAGAATCATCTAGATTGTACTTTCATGAAAAAACAAGTATTTTCCTTCCTTTGAGCAATTAACACTTGTTTGGGGCATAGATAGAGCTGCTGGAGTAAATATTGAAACTCCCCAATAAATGTTATTGATGACCTAGAAAGAGATAAAAATATAGATCAAGCAGATGAGGAATCTGATCAATACAATGTACTAACAAGAACTACATCTCAGGAAGAAGCAACAAAAAAAAATCTGAGCGGGAAAGGTGGAGACGAAGTTTAGATAGTTTGATATCAACTTTGGAATACACGACTAATGTGCTTACTGCTTATATGGCTAAGTCGGATGATCAAAAGACTAAGATTGTGGAAAGTTTTAATAGATGTGACAAAGAGAAAAAAGACAATCGTCATAAGCTCAACGAGGAATTGCGAGAAATTAAAGTCTTAACAAATGCTTAAAGATAAAATGTTGCAATG
Source organism: Monilaria moniliformis (assembly GCA_034509125.1). Lineage (NCBI taxonomy): Eukaryota > Viridiplantae > Streptophyta > Magnoliopsida > Caryophyllales > Aizoaceae > Monilaria > Monilaria moniliformis. The sequence continues at coordinate 28,885 of JAYDZE010545889.1, read as the reverse complement.
AAACTTGTTCGAGATCTAAATTTATTAGATTATTTTTTTTCACACTTGATGATGTGGGATAGAAAAGATATTTCTAATAGAATTACTATGAATAAAATAGTCAAAAAAAATTTCCTCACGTGTGACTTTTTATTTTTATTTTTTATCATTGAGTATATGGATTATTTCCTGCTATGCTTATCTATTTTTAATTTGATGCAAACAATAGTTATTTAATAATATTTTATTTCGTATCTTATACATTTTTCTAATTTATTATATTATTTAAGTAATGAAAATTATAATTTAGAATTCTGACATAATTTTCAAATATATGATTTATATTTTCAGGAATCATATTCTTACAAATCATAAATCTCAAGAATTCATACTTTCAATAATCATAATTCCAAATATTATAATCACAAGAATTATTTTTCTTTACAAATTAACTTTTCTGCCAAATAAACGAGTAAAATAGGTTTTAGAATTAATAATCAATAGACAGATAGGTTAGTAGACCAACTGTAAACTCGAGCATATTGATTATAATTTATTACTTGTTCATAAATGTTAGTATGTTAAAACCTATAAATTCGAATTCTATAGTTACCTTATAAACAAACAACACAACTAGTGATGATGATGATAATGATGAACAAACAATTGATTACACCAACAAACAACTACATTTCTGATAAATAATCATCATCAACAAACACTCAACAGGCCCCTCAAAAAAAAAAAAAAAAAACAAACACTCAACAGGATAGATGACTCGAATATTTTTCCCTAATCCCATTTAAAATACATCAAAATGCGAGAATATATCACCAATTCAATTATGTATTCTTTCTTTTTTTAAAAGAATAAAAAGAACCACATCAATTAAAGAACACAGAAATGCTTATTCTTCCCCTTTATCTGCACAAAAATTGGAACATCACACCAAAAACTACCCCCACTCTCCCCACTCTGTCACACACACACACACACACACACACACACACACAGAGACCGACGATACATCTGTGTTTTTATAATGATGATGGCGGAAAGAGCAGTGTCGGTGGCGCAGTGCGGTGGAGGCTTTAAAAGCCAAGAGAGGCCCATTCATTTTTCCGAAAGAGTGGTGGATTTCTTTGGTCTCATGTGAACTCAATAATCGGTTATATCTAAATCGCGGCACTTCCGTGAAAGGCTCACGAAAAAGTGAAAGCCCACACACCTCACGATTCAGTCCCTTTTGGACACGTATAGCTCTGGCCAAGCAGTGCACTGTCTCTCCTCTCTTTCCCTCTCTTCCCAATAAATCTATCCGTTGGGCTGTCGGGGTCCCATCTGGAAAAGGACACCCCCACGATATCATTCAACTCTCTCTCCCCCATTGCCTAGGAATCTTTGCTTCTACTTGGATAGATTATTATTATTATTATACATACACATGTTGCTAGTGTGTATTGCGAGTGTCGTTTTCGGTCTTGGATCAGAATTATGGAATCAAGAATTGTTTTCTTTATTTTGTAGTGAGATAAAGTAATGATCATTGGATGTATTTATTACAATATCTTGTCACACAAGCCCCAAAAAAGGGAGATGTGAATTTCTTGGTATAATTGTTCGAGAAAGTATTTTTTCAATTTGATTTTTTTGTTTGAGGTAAGAGTATAAGTATTTTGCAATTGTATTTAATGTGTAACGTATCGACATGTGAGATAGATTAGTGAGGCTGATAATGAGGATGGTCTCTCTCTCTGTGTCTCTCCTGCATGGAAGTTGCTTTAGTGTAGTGTTCCGAGATTAAGACTTGAAGCCTAATTTTTGTAATAAAACAATATCGTTGCAGTATTTAAAGATCAGCAGCCACTATATTATTATGACGCAGCCCTCTCTCTCTCAAAGCGCTAGCCATAGAGGAGGAGCTATGGCTGCTGCACTTGTCCTGCTGCTACCCCTCCTTTTTCCGAGCATATTCACCCCTTTGAGCCACGCCTTTCCCTCTCTTCTCTCGGTATGTTCTTCATCTCACTCTGATTTTTTCTTGCTTTCAAAGTTTCAGTGATCCAGATGTATTGTGTGCTCATTTGCTTGCTTTCTGGATTCTGTTTACTGGGTTGAGAGAGATAGTTGCGCAAGTTGAATTCTTTTCAAAAAAGTAAAAAAATGCAACTTTAACCTCTGATGTATTCTGGTACTCTGTGATGTTTAGAAGCATTATTGTTATTATTAGTACTATTCTGGTAATCTTTTTCTTCTTGTCATAACTTTGTGGGTACTGGTAACTGGTAATTTTCTTTAAATAGATTGCTGGTAATTTTCTTTAAATAGATTGCATCTTCCTCAATTTGGAGACATCGTTAAAGAATGTAGCCAACTAAAGGAAGGAAATAGGGGTAGGATGTATATTACAATTTACTTATGTTAGCTTAAATATGATCCTGGAAACAATTGTGGTTTCCTTCCATATTGTTGGAGTATGGAAGTGCTTCCTCGATGAAACATGGTTAAAAATGTTTCTCTTAAGTAATATCGTTTGGCATTCATAGAATACTGATACCTGAAACTGGTGTAGGTAGGTTGAGTAGTTCGTGAACCTGGAGTTTAGTGAGCTACTTTCATTAATTGAGTTAGTAGTTTCTCAATCTGCTTTGGAAGCTTTCCCTTTAGAAGGATAAAAGAGTAAAAGCTCAAGAGAGGTTTGCTCGACAATTTGAAGTGTGAAATGCCCTTGGTGCTAGATTATGACTGGCCTCAACTGTAAAAATGATGTTGGAACCAACTAGCTATAGAGCAACTCCAGGGTTGTTTTGTCTAGGCTTTTAATTGAAAACGTACCACCATCTTAGATAACTCATCTTTTGGATTATATCTATTATCTGGTTTACCAAGTAAGGCTACATCTTGTTTGTTAAAGATGTTATTATTGGATTTATTCGTTTTCATTTTCATAGCCTATATAATTAGTACAGTAGCTAGGCACTCTTGTTTGCATTCTATGTCTTGTTTGTTAGAGATGTCGTTGTATGGACGCATTTTGATTCTCATAGCTTATTTATCTAGTGCAGGAGTGGAATGCTCCTAAACCTAGACACTCTCGCTTGCTTAAGAGTGCATTGCAGCGCCAAAGTGTGAGTAACACATCATTTGGTGTATCTTTAGCATATAGCAAGAATAAATTCAATGTTCTTCAAGTATCTGATGCTTAATTTTCCTTCCATTTCCCCATTTTGTAATAGTCTGATAGACAACTGGCTGACCTATGGATGCCGCTGCCTCACCAACCACTGAAACGTTGCATCCGATCAGATAGTACCTCCAGTAAGTCATAAGAAACACTTGCTGTATATTCCCACACGACCGCAGAAAAGGGGAATAGAATTTCTATTTTATCAAGTTTGAAATACTTTTATAACATAATGGGGTTTATGCAACAAGTATAAGATGCAGAATTTCATCGTTATTCTCCTTAATAATTGGCTTTTCGTGTGAAGCAGCATTGCCAGAGAAATCTCAGGGATATATTCAGGTGTTCCTTGATGGAGGACTAAATCAGCAAAGAATGGGAGTAAGTACTTTTAGTTATTATAACGTGTATAAAGCATAGTAAAGAGTTTTATCTTACTTGATTGGAATCAGACGTCTCCTTTCTCTGATGTATTTCTTTTGTTTCTAAAGATTTGTGATGCAGTTGCTGTTGCCAAAATTTTGAATGCGACTCTCATAATTCCATATCTTGAAGTAAATCGTGTCTGGCAAGATTCTAGGTAAATTTTGATAAGTACTCCATTCATGCCTTCTATGATAGTGCATTATGATAAGAATGCATACTCTTGTTTATTTCCAGTTGAAGCCAAATGCTGTAACTGAATGGGATTATACCTATTTCTCTCTCTTGTCTCTCTTGCAGCACATTCTTGGACATATATGATGTGGATCACTTCATTAACGTGCTGAAAGATGACATATCTATTGTTAGAGACTTACCTGATGAATATTATTGGAGTACGCGGGAGTATTATGCTACAGCCATTCGAGCTACCAGAATTAAAACAGCACCTGTTCATGCTTCAGAAAACTGGTATCTGGAGAATGTTTCACCTGTCTTGCAGAGGTTGGTAAACCAGAGCTAATATTTTCCACGTTTATTTAAATACATCAATGTATAATCTTCATGGTGTGCTCATTATAATATTAATTTTCATTTCAATTGTCAATTTTTAGGGTATGTCATAAGGTGTCCTTAGTTTATATAATTTTATTTTGAATTTCCAAAAAATTTCAGTGATAGATTAGCTCTGATGTGATGGATTCGTTCAAAGTGTATAAAAGCTCATGTTATCCATTAAAAAAAGAATGCAGACTCACTGCTCTGCTAATATGATAAATTCTCATGGATGAAGAGATTCACTGTCGTATTGGACTCTATTGTCAGTATGATGCTAATAAAACTCAAAAACAAAAAATTTATTGGCATGTTTCCCTGCTGTGCAGAAAGAAAATCCTCTTTCTCTCTAGTATGCACTTCCTTTTCAATGTTGTGTAACTTTAGCATCTTTGGATTGTCCAGTTATGGAATCGCTGCAATTGCACCATTTTCTCACCGTCTGGCCTTCGACAATATGCCTGTGGAGATCCAACGACTACGATGCAAAGTCAACTTTCAGGCTTTGGTTTTTGTTCCTCATATCAGATCTCTTGGGGATGCTCTCGTGAGTCATCTCAGAAATTCTCCTAGTTCAAGTGCTGCAGATGGAACCAACTACCTACAGAAAGTTACCGACACTAAGGGCTGGCAAGGGACTGGAAAGTTTGTCGTTCTCCATCTTCGTTTTGACAAGGTCTGCTGCTGTGCTATTCATATCATTGTGACCTAACTTCTCAAGTGCTTCTCATATATAGCATGAATGCTTGAATCTGGATGTATTTGTCAGGACATGGCCGCCCACTCGGCATGCGACTTTGGTGGAGGCAAGGCTGAGAAGTTGGCTTTGGCCAAGTACCGACAAGTTATTTGGCAGGGAAGGGTGTTAAATTCTCAATTCACTGACGAGGAGTTAAGGAGTCAAGGACGGTGCCCATTGACTCCTGAAGAGATTGGATTGCTGCTGGCAGCTTTGGGATTTGACAACACTACTCGCTTGTATCTAGCTTCCCATAAGGTCAATAACAAATGTTAACCTTAGTAACTAATCATGCATTCTAATGGACTTTGTTTATATGTCGTCTATTTCAGGTATATGGCGGGGAAGCTAGGATCTCAATGTTGCGGAGTATGTTTCCTCTTATGGAGGACAAGAAGAGTCTGGCATCTTCAGAAGAAAGAGCTCAAATTAAAGGAAAGGCTTCATTATTAGCAGCAGTTGATTACTATGTCAGCATGCGTAGTGATATCTTCATTTCTGCTTCGCCAGGAAATATGCATAATGCTATTGTAACCTCCTCTCTCTCTCTATCTCTCTCTCTCTCTCTCTCTCATTTGCATCAAATTAGTTATTGATTAATTTCCAAGTGCTCATGGATTCCCAGGTGGGGTATCGAACATATGAAAACAAGAAGACCATAAGGCCAAACATGGCGTTGCTAGGGCAGCTTTTCTTGAACAAGAGCCTCACTTGGGCGGAGTTTGAAGAAGCCGTCGTTGGAGGGCACAAGAACAGGCAAGGACAGCTGAGACTACGCAAACCTACACAGTCCATATACACATATCCCGCTCCTGATTGCATGTGCGAGGCTTGAGGCACCTCACGAATCACTGTATCAATCTGGTACACTTGCGCCTGCAGCCATGTACTATTTATAAATAAAGGACGACCCCTTGTGCGTTTAGTTATAGAGGCCTGCACAGTCACTGGGAGATAGATTCATTTGAAGGGGGGGGGGGGGGATTCCAAATTCTGGGGTTTTGTAAATTAATTATTTGAGTTTGAATTAGAGATTCTTGTGTAGCAGCAGTTAGGAGGATGTTGGTGTGGTGGTGTAACATATATTTTTACTGAATTGAATCCCTCATTAATTTATCTGTCCTAGCTTGGTTTGTTTCTTGTGTTCATTTCTGCTTTGCATGTTTTGAATATTTCTTGTTTGTAGGTTAAAATGGGACTTCTATTTGTTGGTCTGAATCCATTTGTCGATGAAATTTGATAACAACGTTTTATAACTCGTCAAATCAAATGACTTGTTCTAGAAATGAAGAAAAACATCTCCATTTACAATTTTCTAATCGGTTGTGTAACTCAGTTAGAAAAAAAATTATAGGTTAGACGGTTTATTTTGTAAATTTAATATATCTAAATTTTTATGAATAGTTGGTGTAACTTTGCGAATGGCTTGTTAGTATTTAGCGATTGACCAGATTTTGATATTTGGAATTTTGATATTTTGGATTATACCCAGATAATCGAATTTGATTCGTTATAAGACTTGCACTTTTATTATTTTGTTCATGCGAATTTAATTTGAAATTATGTCCAGAATAAAAAATTGACAAGTTATTACCACTCCTACTCTCTATGATTAGTGGCTTTTGAAAACGACAAGGGAGACAAAGTAGGGAATTTCAACTGCGCAGAACAAACGCCAAAGCAACAATGTATTCGAGTGTGTGTGTGTGTGTGTGTCACAGAGAGAGAGAGAGATTTGTTTGTATTGTAGAAATACTTGTGGAAATTGCATGTGATTGTAGAATACAACTTTTCTTTCGGATTAGGAATGAATGAAATAATAAGAATCTGATACCAACTCATCTGGATGTGATCACGAATTAATATAAAATTGCATGGGAATTTTGCCACTTTTACACTTGTTATATGAACCTTTTCTTTAAAACACTTTTGCCACTAAAACTTTGCCAGTCTTGCACTTCACACCTAATATTTTGAGATTGTCAATGTTGTTGTAATTTATTGTAGATTATAAAAAGTGCTAGATATGTAACCCTAGAAATGAATAATCGTAACTGGCCCATGATTAATAATATATTATGGACTTTGATAATATAAATACCAGTATGCATTTCGAATAGCATTACGGCTACCCTCGATCATAAAAAAAGGTGCAAACCGCTTCTATATCACTATATGCACAGTGTCTCACTAATAGTAAATATGAAATCAAGTGCTATTCTTTGTGACATCAATAAGAAACACCCGAGCTCATCCTGTTTTACTTGCAAACAAGTAGAGTAGACACCCGAGCGCCTCTCTCTCTCCTTTATTTTTTGTTTTTTGTTTGAGGAAATATTAGAGCAATCTTGATATTATCATTTTATGTAAGGATGACTATTTACAGTGTTTAAATTGCAACCGTGGCTACTTAACCCCCCCCCCCCCACACGCGCGCACACACACTTGTTACAATTGCAAGTGTGCAAAATGGAAGGAATGAGGATTCAACTAATCTTGCTGATCTTTCTGATCATTACTTGGAGATCCTGCTGTATTCGACTGTTTAGAATCCTTCTTTTCCAACTGAGTCACTGCAGGCCCACTGCCACTACGCAACGGAGCTAATTCTTTCATATCTTCTGGGTTCAATGGGAGCACCGTATCTTCGTCAATGGGAAGGGTTCTCTTCGAGCCGTCCAACGCAACACCAAGAACTATGTTCTCTTCCAGAGAAGAAGGTTTGGTTGGAGGAGGAGCCTGTGCCGCTTGTTGCCTTACATCTTGTTTAACTTGTGAAGTAGATAAGGAAACCTCTGGGAGCTTCTCCTCGGACTTGGGGGATTTAGTTGCAGCATTTCCAAGCTTATTAGTGGCCCATGGAGATGATTTCACATCCTTGGCCCCTCTTCCAGACTCCTCATCAACTTTGGCATCCGTCGTTTCCGTCTCTTTTGTACTATGGTCTCCAACCTCCGCGTCTTTGGGTTTTGTATCGATACTTTCACCTTTAGCATCATCATCTTTACCATCTGCTGCTGACGGTGTTGATCTAGGTGTAGCCTTTTCATCTTCATCCCCATTTATATGTGCTGATCGGACGTGTAGTTTGGTCTTATCCTCCCCGTTGATTTTATTGGAAGGCTCGACCAACAGTAATGGGCGTTTTGAAGTAGCTCCCGAAAAAATAGAATCTGAAAATGGTATATCATCCAAATCGGCATCTCTGTATACTTTCTGAACTGTGCGGATGGGTGTGGCTAATCGAGCACGATGGTGTGAAATTACCCTTAGAAGGTCTAGAAGAATAGCTTCCTGTTTTTGTCAGCCATGAACAAAACCAAGTTAGCTCAAGGTTTACCATAAAAAAGACTTTAAAATAGTAGATATAAAAACCAATCTATTAAAATCAAGAAAGTACAGTGTAAAAAAACATAAGATGAAAATTACAGACTAAGCAAACAAATGTGTCTTGCTTAGCATGTCTAGAATGAGGTCAAGAAAATTAAACATCTTTGCTTTGGTTCTGCAAAATCTAATTCAAAATTGGTTTTATCTCATCACCAAAAAGAGGAGGAATTACCAAACAGAGAAAGATGAAAAACACAGATATGCAGATTGATAACAATACCAGGACAGGCGATCATATAGAATATGTGTGCCTTAATTTAAACTTGTGTGTGATTTGTTATGGAGTTTGGCATGCAGAGTGTATACCATGTATTAATGAAAGAGTGAAGCAGCAAAGAATTGAATCCGTACCTTAACACCTAAATATTCTTCAAAACGGGAGGTCTTCACAAAGCAGGACACCAATATCTGAGTTTTTGGAGCTAATGAGATCACATTGAAGCATGCATCAAATAATAATTTCTCAGCTGGTTCTAAGATATCTTTGCTGTAGATATACAAAACACAAAAATTCCTCAAAAGAAATCATGCATAGAGATTAAGTCTGTCAGCATAAACTTTTACCCGGCAGGCCTAAGATTTCTATAATAGAAGAGAGAGTGTGAGAGGAATAGAATATTATAGGATAATCCTCAAGAGTCAAGACATGATGAGCATATTAAAGAATCAAAACTAACCAAGAGGGCCTGATTTTCAGGATCAATATTGTCCAGGAATACTCTTCTATGCAATCTCTGTTGTTCCACTTGTGGATTCTTCGACAGAACCTTGCGCATATCGGCTACAATTTTCTGCATAGAGGACCACAGTACAACTGGTAAGTAATCTAATTCATGAGAATAAGCTTGATATTAGATAACCCACTCAATATGAAGGAAAAGGTGAACAAAATCCTTACATTGACTTTGGCAACATCTAAATGACTGATAGCCAGATGAGTTTTAATGCGCCAGTGAGTCTTTTGACTGAGATTTCTTACAACATTCATAGTGAATTTGTGGTTGGGAATGTGGACAGCTTCACGGTCATCAGCTCTAATAATAGTCGGCGACCACCATCCAACATGCTTCAAAAATGATATTGCAAAAACATTATTAATAGGAACCCTGAGTAACATATTAAGAATGAAATCTACTGACTGAGCATCACTCAATTAATTCTGAAACTGGGAAGCACAAAAGGTAGATAGATCAGATATAAATATCATCCCGACAGTGGGACAGAATTCAGCGACTTTAGACAAGAAACATTATCTAAGAATTGTCCGGCATATCAACTATTTTCATTTAAATAATTTATAAAAGAGGGACCCAATACGAACCTCAACTGTCCCAGAAACTTCAGAGCCTTGAATCTTTGTTTGAATCCATTCATTCAAGACAAATGGCCTGGTTGTATGAATCATCACACTTGAAAGGAAATTTGTGAAAATCTGAAAAGATAACAGTATTATATGATTTTCAGAGGCATGCAAGACCAGTCAATTTTTATTGTATAGTCTTTTCCTTAGCTTAAGAGAGGTAGCAAAACTAAATTGAAAACCTTAAGCAGGAGAAATTAGAACTTTTACAAACCTCACGTCCAGCAAGAGTGATCAAAACTGTCCCGAACCCTCCAGCCGTAATCCATTTTTGGGTTGAGAAACCTAGCAACTCCATGAACAATGACACTGCAGCTACCCATACAGCTGTGTATACAGTTCTGCCAACAAACTGGAAGCCCATCTGCCAAGAAGCAAAGTGATACATTCCCCATTAAGGATCTTCCTTTTTTCAGAAATGTTTCTGTCTTTTAAGCATACAACAGTTCAGGTGTCTTAGTCTCTCCTACACAACATTTTTCCCTTAGAGCCAAAACCCTCTTCACCTGAAAGTGATTTTAGGACTTGGTTGTAGAATTGCAACAGTCATTATTAGCTAGCAAAAACTGAATGGGCTGAGGAAAATTTAGATATCGTAGGATCCCTAATATATGAACATAAACATAATAAAATAAGCTTTTAGAGTTTTTTTTTTATAAAACCTATTATTTATTAAATTAACCAAAATAAATTATAATTGGGTATAATGGTCAGCCATCTAAAGTTGAAAATTGAAATTACATGTCTCAAGATGTATGTTACACGAGATGTTCAATATTGAACGCTGTTTGAAGTTCGTGTTTAGTGAGTTAAGTTATATAAGTTTTGTTCATTTGTTGACATTAAATTAGATGTCAAATGACACTCCTCTCTACAAGCTTAAGAGGATCATTCAACATGATACCAGAGCCTGACCAAATTAGTCTTTGCATCCCATCGCCACCCATTTATACAAAAACCATATGAAATAAGAATATAAGATATTATTTCACAAACACTCAGGAAAACAATAACTGTGGTAGCACGGTGCTTCTACTTAAAAGGAAAGGAACTGGAGTATTAGTAATTTAGAATGTTATTGCTGGTAGTCGAGATATATGCACCAAAGTTAAAATCTCTAGTATGATGTTATTGCATGAAATATAGGAGATGGAACAGACATTACTAGCATCCGTGGGTTCATTTGTCTCCATGAAGAATTTTTGTGCTTGTTGAATTACACTGCATAAAGTAATACAAAGAAGGATTAGTCCTATATTCCTGAAGCAGTTGTGCCATGTAAAATATTTTGGACAACGGAAAGGGTGTTAATGAATCAGAGAGTTATGTTTTTTCTAAAAAAAGATGAGAATGGGGGGGGGAGGGGTGCCCAGTTCACCAGTTCAAAACATATTTATACCATAGGTAACATGAGGCAGACCTGACATTGAAAATTAAGAACGAACATGCAAAGATCATTGAAGCCTTATGAACCAAAAGTTGCTTAAAGACATAGCTTTTTTGTGTAGTGCTGCCTTTATCTATCACTGACATAAGTTTCTACTTTCTAGGTAGTTCATTCTGGTTTCCTTTGCCAAAAATGGGAAAAGACAAATGAGGAATACAAATAAGTTCAGGCATCCATACTCTAGTTCTTACAAATAGAAAAGCACCCAATGTCAGTTTTAGCAGTTCTTATCTCCTTATGTGCACTTAAAAATTAATATATATATAGTGATCCGTGACTTGAATTTCACTAACACACCAGACAGTGGATGTACATGTCTATATATTTTTTTCCAGTATACATGTATCTAATGTTGTACCTAGTTACCTACATATGCAGTTTCCATATACATTAGTCAATCAACAGGAAAGTCATGGAGACATGGATAGCGTTTATGTATTTGTCGAATATAATTAAGGCCCATCAAGAAAAACAAAAGAATATAAACAATCACGGTAATCAAACTACTTGGAATAGAATGGAGCAACCCCTGAAGACCCAATAATGATAGTGAAAAGTGCATTTCACAGTGATGTCAAAGTTCGAGCAAATAGGCAGCACAACAATTACACATGTAAAGATACTAGTAGCCATTTAACAGTATTAACCAACAGAAAGTGATCCTGACCTTGAAAACAAATATGCAAAGGCCAGCACTGTTGACAGTGATCTGACAAAATTTAGGAGCCGCTTTTTAACAATCTGGCCAGCTTCCGAAGGAAGAATCATTGGATCCAATGCTCTGTAAGAGATTGAGTTCCACTCAGTATGTCACGAAATCAGGTATTTCTGTTCTTTTCTCAATAACCAACCTGCAGATGTAGATTGCTCCTGCCCATAGCAGTAAAGGTTGAACGTAAGAGGCCGTTACATGAAATGTGCTGCTTCTTCGCCAGCTGCTATCACTTTTCTGCATCAAGTATGAAGGAAGGTGGCTTAAAATAGGAAATAAAAAGAGTCAAATTAACTTCACGTAGCCTCTTTCTATATAATTGTTTAGTAGAAAGCAAAAAACAGTGAGTTTCGACGAAATAAGCATGGAGAAACTGCATTACCAACACACATACCCCTAAAAATATGTTTCTGCTTTGACGGACAAGTGGCCTGAGTCCCCATATCGCAAAAATAACAAAACCTACAGCTGAAGCCAATTTGATCACATGGGGATTTCCTGGAAGACGATTCAACGATCTGCAAAGCCCTAAGATTATTTAATAGCAAAAATATTGCCTGAAACCGAACGGCATGTGAGCAGATGCTTAACTAAGCACGATACAATGTAAATCCCCAGCATGTACGAAGAACATAATTCAAATAAAATTCATGCATATGCATTCTTTATTTTAAAATTGTACTGATTGGCTTTGCTGGTATAAGCATATTCAAAAGCTAAATGATCAACTTCATCGGCTAAAGTTTATAACACAACCAGTCAAGCCTCAGTGCTGATTCATCCCGAAATGAAATTTCAATGCTATGCAAAGAACTTGCTCTCAATGATAAGATCACCATACATCCTTTTTCTTGATATACTCAACAAAATCAAACTAACAGCACACCCATTGGCCATTTGGCATTCTACTTATGGGGTATAAAGTTCATGAAGATATGTACTCTTCTGCATACACAACATTTAAAGCCAAAATAAGCCAAGCAATCATCTTAAATATCTTTCATCTTTCATCATGCATTTTTTGGGGTGTAAAACAGTTGTGCAGATAATGAGGGGCAAAATAAAATTTGTACCAAAGCACTACCCTTCCCATATGTATGAATAGAGGACAGTATGGGAAAAGTTGTTTTCACATGTGTACTTGGCTCACACTATTGTTTGGATTATAATTTTAGACTCTAAAAATTGCAATATGTGATTCTGAGGTTACAAGCATTTTGCTATTGTCCATTTTGGAGGAATGGGCTACTTCCACTTTAACAACCCTGATGACCATCACTTTACACCGCTTGTACTCTAAATTGTCTCATCCCCCCACCCCAACACCCAGTAATGTAATAAAGTAATTAAATTGCCCTTAGAAAATATTGCAATATATTGTATCAATAACATACACGCATCCGCACATGTTCACACAAGCACATGAACACGCGCGCACACATAGATATTCATTTCAACACTTCTTTTTTCTTTGAAATTCATTAACATCCAACAGTACAATACTTTTTTCTGGTAATTTTATTTTTAACATAGTGTCAGTTAGATTAATTATATTAACATATAACTAGTTGGCTAAAACTCTCTGTATATATATTCCCAAACTCAATAAAAATCTGGAACTCATGTAGGATAATTCTAAAGATATATTGCTAAAATAACTTCACATAATCAAGTGACTGCAATACTGCTTAAATTTGTTTAACGAAGTATTTTGACTATAATTAGTTTTATGCCTCCTAATATATATATATTCCTAACTATACACGTAAGATCTTTGGCATTTAGCACAATCCCAGTGAATTTTGATAATCTATATATGAGTTTTCTAGAAAATATTGATTACAAACTGAACTTTCTTGTATACCGAGAATGGATTATATTTACTTAAAGAAATTTGACTAGAGTACAGGAAAGCAAAAACGTACTCTTCACCGGGGAACAAAATGGAACCAACCCAAAGAAGAATCGATTGTCAAAATACCATAAAAATCTTTCAAGGATCGGTAAAATTCTAATCAACCTATGTTATTGATCAATTAATATCATCTAAAGCAAAGAAGTAATGACCCTATTAAAGTCAACAAAGTAATTACCTTGCTAAAGTTGAAGTGGCACTCTTTATACACGTAGCATCTAAAGAGGGCACTCTATTTACAAAACAGTGGCATTTAAGCCGATGATTCCTAGAGGAGATGATGCATACACGTCTCTTTATCCTCTTTGAAAGATCTCTACTCCAAGAACACTGTTCCTGAAACTGTAGCAAATAATTATTTTCTCACTAAAAAAGTTCATATTGTCACAAGATACGACTTCTGTGATCATAGAACAGCGCTAATACAAGAGCTACATCAAGTGAATTATATCTGATAGTAGAATTGTGAATAATGCATATGGTGAATTTGGAAAAATCAGGATATTCAATTTTGAGAAAGAAGGAAGAAAAATATTTCATTTGAAACAAAAATTGGCACCAAATTTAATAAAAAAACTTGATAATTCAATTGAAACAGATAACGTGGCATCCAAGCTACAGCAATATGTAAAAATCCACCGGGGGGGGGGGGGAATTACCGCCGAAAATGATGATAAATTAGTGCGGAGAACACAAAATTCGCCTCGCGATACTGAACTCTGCGGCTTGAGAAATGGTGAAATTTAGAAAAGAATAATTAATTGAATTACAGACAAAAATTGAACGGTGCGCACTCGAAATCGCGTCTTGGTTCCATGGTTACTGCAAATTCCGAGCTCCAGGGATAACTGCAAAGAACTGAAGATATCCATTACTGGATGATGGAATCAAGAATATATGTCTCTATATTAAATATATACATACATTACATATATATACACGTGTATGTAGTGTGCATATCAAGAAGAGTAGAACCCATTTTTTAGAATTTGATAGAGATAAAATATGCAATTATTAATTAACATTATAATACGAAATACCATTTTTGTAATATTAAACACATTATTGGGCTTATTTTTTGTACATATAGATTTTAAAAAAATATTTTTATTGCTTGCCGCAGTACGTTAACTCATTTATTTATAAATGTTAGAAATAAATAACTTATGTTTAGCATAGCAAGTCGTATAAAACAAAAAACAATTCCTAAGATAAAAGCCTATGAAATTTGATTGGTTGCTACAAGTTAAATAGTTTATAATTTATGCAAAGAGGAGCCATAAATCTGATAGTAGTATATTAGTTGCAATTGCAAAGGCTGGTAATTATCCACGTGAATATAGCATTGGTACCACCACTAAGTTTCTTGTTTTATTCTATAATTTGAAAAATGTGAAAATGAAAAAATGGGCAAAAATGATAGTCTTGTATCTGGAATGTGAGCGATAATAATGAAATGAAAAACCTAATTTCTGCCCATCAATGACTATAAGCAATTACATCACTATTCGATGGTAAAAGCCAACCGCCTCCACAAGAGTATTTGACTTGATATCTTGCAAATTATGGTATTTCTTCATGTATATGGTCATGTAGAAAGAAATTCAATTGCCAGAAACTAGAAAAATGTTAGAAAATGTCCCAAATCATTCAACAAGAATAAATCCTTAATTGCATCAATTGATCAGGTGGCATTTGATTTTTTGCATAAATGATTTGCGGCACCTCCACTCTTCCCAACCACCACCACCAGGAAGCCCCACAAGAATTTTTCTCAGAAAGACTCGATCTTGATTGAAGGAATTTGAGAGATTAGAGTGGTGGATTAAGCATTTCTGCAGCGCATTTGCTGTTGGGCAAAGCTGCTTTCATGCATTCGGATGATGGTTTTGGAGGGCTTGTTTTTCCCCCTATCATCATTGAGAAATAAAATAAGCATGAATGATATAATTCTGATTTGCTTAATAAGTTAACTATTCTGCAAATGATGATGATTGAGCAATTGAAGAAGGATTAGCTAGCTAGAGGTTGGGGTTTTCTGACCAAATTGAAAGAATTCAAGCTTGATAGTAGATGGAGAGTTACACAATCTTGTTGCTCTTTCAGTCGGATGGGAAGAAAAGAAACAGAGCTAAGGCCAAAACTTGTTCACTTGCAAGATTGGAGCTTTTGTCAAATATTCTGTGAATAAATTAAGAAAACCACATGCTCTGGGAGTTGAAACCACGCCCTTTCGGAACAAAGCCTAAATCTGGCGCCTTAAACCACAGGGCCGAACTGTCACTATTATTGTAAATAATTACATCTTTCCTTTTTTCTTTTATCTTGGCAAAGGACCTTTTGTTGAATGATATTAGTATATTATGGTGGGCCGGTGGCTATCAAATTTCTGGAGAGCTGTAGTTGGAATTGACAATCATTATTCATCACTGCAAATTTCACATTCATTGTCGCAAATTTCTTTGTTTTTTTCTCTCTCTCTCTTACGCCGACATCCAGAAAGATAGCTGTTGTTGTATTCAAATAAGTTTGAGAAATACACATTCCGTAGATTGTAGTGTTCACTCCAAACTAGGCCATATGTAGTTTGAGTGGAAGTTAAAATGTTCAAATTAATATTATAAAAATAAAATATATTCACTAATACAAGAAAATAAAAAATATCTACTAATATAAAAATAAAAAGTATTACCTTATTATTTTATCCCATATTTCACAACTCAAAATGCTCTCGATTGTGAATTAATGATTTTTTTTTACTATAATTCACATCTAGAATACTTTGGTTGTGAATTAGTGGTTTTTTGCTACGATTTACAACTGCGAGTATTCTTAGTTGTAAATTAATGTATTTGTGAATTAGTGGTTCTTGGCTACGATTCACAACTTCGAGTATATACTCTTAGTTCTGAATTAGTGTAATTTGGTTGTAGTTCGCAGCTTCAAATACCTACTGTTGAATATTCTTAATTGTGAATTGGTTCATTTTTATCTCTAAAAGTAGTTGGTTAACTTTTATATTCTTTATATTGGTGAATACTTTATCATTTTTGTAAAATGAGAATGGATAATTTGAGATATTGACTCTATATAATTTTCTGATGAAAATTCCATATTTGCTGGTGTTTGATGCTTCTTAAGCACCTCACCCAACTATAGCATGTTTAATTTGTTAACAAGGACTATGTAACAGTCCGAAGCACTAAGGAAAAGATAGAAATCTAAGAGCTATATCTTATGAATTAAGCTCACCACATAATAAATGCAATATTTTAGTACATTTGAGACGAGTTGAAACTAATTATATCAGCCGTATTAAAATGCTGCACGCTACAATTAATACAAATAGTACACCTAATATGAGTTTGAACCATTCG
Source organism: Monilaria moniliformis (assembly GCA_034509125.1). NCBI lineage: Eukaryota > Viridiplantae > Streptophyta > Magnoliopsida > Caryophyllales > Aizoaceae > Monilaria > Monilaria moniliformis. The sequence goes on along the minus strand of JAYDZE010545889.1, from coordinate 11,804 downwards.
ATATTAGAATGCAAATCCCTCGTGAATGGGAGCTAATTGCTGCATTTCTTTATGCTTGGACAAACTCTCACATTTGTTTTAAATGATCGATTTGTCTTGGACTATCTGCTTAAGAGTACAATAAATGTAAGCTAAAAGAATTATTATCCATGTCCAAATTGTGGAAGTATAATCTATTTTTAGTACAATCAACTTGTGAGCATAAATTTAAATTAATATTAAAATGTCATAAAATAAATTAACGTAATATATCATTCATATTACTAACATGTAGGTCACATGAAAGCAGGTAGGCATGATCAATTTTGCATTTTGGTACACAAATATATTTTATAGAATATATTATTTTACAAACATGTACGCAGATATTGCCTGCAATCTAACATAGAAACTACCGGTTGTTTACTCCTCCATTATATGTGGACAATATCCAACATTATCTGATGCTCAAAATGCACACGTGAACAATGTGGATCAAATATACATTAACTGCCAAATGTGTAAACATAAAAATATATATTAGAATAGGAAACGAGGAAATCAACTAATTATTAACAGCATTCCGTAAGAAGAATGGAATAAGGCTATTCCAGGCAGAAAATATCAATGAATATACAAAACCAAAATAGTCAATAATAAATCAACCTGAAGCGTAGTTAATTGTAAATAATGGCTCTCAGCGGCGATCTTTCATCACAACTGGCTTCAACTTTCTTCTTCATCTCCAGGCAGTGACTTCACTATACTTCCCAATCTTTCCATCAGTTGAAGATCTTCAGTTGTTAATTTGTGCATTTTCTCAGAGAGCGATCCAATCGTATTGATCAAACTCTGATTTTCTGATGATAACATCTTGATGGTATTCTCTGAAGTGGAAATCTTGGAGTCAAGTTCACATCTGCGGATCTCCAGCTCTTGCTTCTGCACTTCATCTTCAATCTTATCCTGCTGAACTCTGTTAGGTCGTGAAGATCGTTTTCTAGCTCGATGATCATGATGTTCTTGTCTTGAATCTCCATCTCCTTGAGCACTCCATCTGCCTTGGTCTTCTCCCAATATTCATGGAGAACGTTCATCTCTCTCTGCATCTGTGACAGGCTGGAAGAGAACGAGGTCGTGGAACTATCAAACTCATGTTCCAATGATGCAACAAGCTGCTGCAGATCACTTATTCTCTGGTCTTTCTCTTCAATTGAGCTTGGTTCAATTTTTCGGAGAAATAAGCTATGGGTCTACCATCTTGCATCAAGACACCCCAATCCCGACTCCATTCGCATCACACTCAAGTTTAAAGGTCTTATCAAAATTAGGCAAAGGAAGTAATAAGCATGAGTGAGATCATTTTTCAAGGTTTTGAAAGCAAGTTTTTGTCCTTCCCCCCATTTAAAAACAACATTATTATTCACAAAGTGGTTCAAAGGGGAAAGCTTTAGTGGAAACGTTTTTCACAAAATGTCTATAGAAACTAGAAAGACCATGAAAAGACTTAACATCCGACACATTTTTAGATGTGGGTCAATCACGTATGGCTCTCACCTTTTCCTCATCCACTTTAACTCCATCTCTCCCAACAATAAATCGAAAGAAAACAACCTCATCACCACAAAAAATGCATTTAGTCATCTTAGCATACAAATGATTGGTTCTCAAAACCGAAAGCACACTCTTAATATGCATGACATGTTCTTCATTGCTTTGGCTAAAAATGAGAATGTCATCAAAGTACACAACAACAATTTTTCCAATGAAAGGCCTAGTAACATGGTTCATCAATGTCATGAAAGTAGAAGGAGCATTGGTTAGTCCTAAAGGCATCACTAACTACTCGTACAAACCAAATTTAGTTTTGAAAGTCGTTTTCTACTCATCACTTTCTTTCATCCTAATTTGGTGACAACCACTAGCAAGATCAATTTTAGAAAAACAACAAGAGCCACATTAATTCTCAAACATGTCCTCAAGTCTAGGAATGGGATGCCTATATTTAATGGTGATTTTATTTATGGCCCTACACTCTACACACGTTATCCTAGTACCATCTTTCTTTGGAACAAGTATTACCAACACTACACAAGGAGAGAGGGACTCACGAATCAAACATTTGGCAAGGAATTTCTCGACTTGCCTTTGAAGCTCCAGTGTCTCGGTTGGACATCTCCAAATTCCTGCAAAATTTATTCAATAACACTAGGAAGAAGCTCATTTTCAGCGTTAGTAAAAGAAAGATCCATCAAGGTAATAAGGATCATAAGAGTGTGGTTCTTTAGTGCTTACCCAAGGTCATTTTTTGTGGTTAGAAAATTCTTTTTTCTCTCATATTCTTTGGGTTTCTCTCTTTTTTGTTTTCTTTTGATCCACTCCTACCCTCAATACTCTCTCTTTGCTTCTTCAACTCACTCTCTCTTTTTCTCCTCAAATACTTGTGTACTTCATACACCTCATGGGGAGAAAGATGTTTCAACCTTATCTTGAAACCATTGGAGAAATAAGAGTACTAATTGGTGTATCTATTTTTGAAGGCCTTTTTGTCAACTCCCATGGCCTTCCAAAGAGTACATGACAAGCACTCATGGGGATGAGATCACAAAGGACCTCTTATTCTAGTTCGCATATCTTCAAGGGCACCTCGGCTTGAGCCTTAACCACCAACTCACTATTCTCACCTAGCCATTGAAGCTTGTATGGGTTTGGGTGCTTGAGAGCTTTAAGGGAGAGTCTTGAGACCAACTTGTCATTCACCACATTGTTGCAACTTCCACCATTAATTATCACTAAATGAGTCTTGGATTTCACCTTACACTTTATGTGAAAAATGTTGGTCATTTTCTCCAAGCACTCCTCTTGCTTAGGTTGGACACTCAATGTCCTAAGCACCATAATTGTCTTGCCTTCTCCTAACATCTCTTCTTCACTATAGAAACTAATGTTGTTAGGGCATACTTTCTTTTCATTTGTGGCACTTAGTTCCTCTTCATCTTTACTACAAATATCCTCATCTCGGTCAATAATCATTACTCTGCTATAGACACAATCCCGAGCATAGTGACCATATCCCTTGCATTTGAAGTATTGGATCCTTATTTCACTAGTTGGGATAACACTCTTCAAGGGTGGAGGACACGGTAAGGCTTTGGGTGGCGTCTTTGGTTGAGTGGAGGTGGTTGTAAGCATCTCCACCTTCTTGGATTGATTGTTCTACTTTCTATTTCCAACCCCAACATGTTGGGAATTAGACCCCACTCGAGCTCGATTTGAAGCTATTTCCTTCATTTGTCATTCAAAGGTCTCGGCGAATCCAAGCACTTCATCCATGGAGATTCCTTGTTGAGCTTCCACTTGAACCTTATGGTTGATGTTGAGGTTGAGCCCATGGATGAACCTATCTTGAGTGGCATCCTCACTCTCTTCAATTCCCACCTTATTCTTCAAGGAAACCAACTCATAGAAGTAATTCATCACACACTTGGAACCTTGATTTAAATCATGCAATTTTTCTCGAAGCTTGTGGAAGTAGGATTTTGGCACAAAAGTAGCCATCATCAAATCATTTAACTCTATCCAAGTCCTCGCTTCTCCTTCTCGATTTCTTCTTCTCTTCATCAAATCAAACCACCAAGTATCATGGCCTATAAACTCCGCAATGGCTAGCTTGACCTTATCCCTCTCAGCAAAGTTGTGGAGGGAAAAAATATTCTCTACTTGCATCTCTCATTATAAGTACACCTTCGGGTCAAACTTCCCATGGAACTCGGGAATAGTGTACTTGAAATTCTTCTTGGAGTTGTCGTACCTTTCCTCATCCTCATCGCTTGGATACATCCCCCGTTCATGACCTTCATAGGCCCCATATCCCCTATTCCTTCGATCATATCGCTGTTCATGGTGTCGAGGGCCTCTTCTCCTTTTATCTCCTCTACCATAACCATGGTTATAGTATCTTGGTTCATTCATCCAACTTAGTCTTTCACCGCTTTGCTCATCCATGCTATAGTCATCTCCTTCATACTTACTTCCCATCCTCACATGCATTCTTTTCTTCATCTTCATCTTCGCTATAAATCTCATCTTCTTGGTCAGTAATCATTACTCTTTAATCATCACTTGCATTTGAAGCATTGAATCCTCATTTCACTAGTTGGGGTAGTACTCTTCAAGGGTGGAGGACCCAATAAGGCTTCGGGTGGCACTTTTGGTTGAGTGGAGGTGGTGGTAGGCACATCCACCTTCCTGGATTGATTCTTCCACTTGCTAGTTCCAACCCCAACAAGTTGGGAGTTAGATTCCGCTCGAGCTCGATTTGAAGCTATCTCATTCATTTGTCTTTCAAAGGTTTTGGCGAATCCAAGCACTTCATCCATGGAAATTCCTCGTTGAGCTTCCACTTGAACTTTATGTTTGATGTTGAGGTTGAGCCCATGGATGAACCTATCTTGAGTGGGCTCCTCACTCTCTTCAATTCCCACCTTATTATTCAAGGAAACCAACTCATAGAAGTAATATATCACACACTTTGATCATTACTTTAAATTTTGCAATTCTCCTTTATGCCTCTGGGGTAGAAATTTGGCACAAAAGTAGCCCTCGTCAAATCATTAAACTATATCCAAATCCACACCTCTCCTTTCCGATTTCTTCTTCTCTTCATCAAATCGGACCACCAAGTGTTGGCATGGCCTCTAAACTCCGAAATGGCTGACTTGACCTTATCCCTCTCAGCATAGTTGTGAAAGGAAAAGATCTTCTCCACTGGCATCTCTCACTCTAAATACACTTCCGGATCAAACTTCCCATGAAACACAAGAATGGTGTGCTTGAAGTTCTTCTTGGGGTCGTCGTACCTTTCTTTCTTTTCATTCGTTGGATACCTTCATTTTTCATAGCCTTTATAGCCCCCATAATCCCTATTCATTCGATCATATCGCCGTTCATGGTATCGAAGGCATTTTCCTCTCTTACCTTCTTTACCATTGGTCATAGTATCTTGGTTTACTCCTCCAACTTAGTATTTCACCACTTTGCTCATCATGCTATATACTTTATCTTCATACTCACTTTCGGTTCTCATGGGCCTTCTTTCATTCTCATGCCTCCTAGGACCACCAAGGGGCTTAGTATGAGGTATAGGAAGTCTAGCCGAGGACTTCACTCTTCGCGTGTTTTTCTCCTTCAAGTTGGCAACATATATATTTTTAGATTTCCTCTATCTTAGCCATATGTTGCCAACATCTTCTCAACATACGACTCGGAGGATGAAGATGGTCCTCATTTCTCCCTCCTTGGAGATGAATTCCTAAATTGAGCTCTAGTAGTTGGAGCCAATATGATGATTACCTACAAAAGATCAAAATAAAGCAAACAAGAAAATAGAACCTACAAGGGATGACTCCCGAGGTTCAGTTAGAAAATCCACACACACACACAAGAATGGTGGTTTTAGTACAAAGTTCGCTTCCCAAATATTTTCGAAACCCCCATTCACACTCCACAATCTCACTCGGAAAGGTTTAGAATTTATTGGGGGTTATGGTGGTTCATCACTCATGGTCATTGTGTAATTCCAATCAAGTGCAATATGAATCGATTGCCAACAAGTCAACAATGCTCAGCACAACAACTAGAACAATGCCTACTATCAAGAGAGTTAACTAAATAGTGAAAATAGATAAGGCACAGAAAATAGCAACAAATATTCAAACAAGACACAACAAAGAAAGAAGGACACTAGAAGCTGAAAATGCACAGGAAATTGAAGCAATTTGAGAAATTTTTTTGCATAGGTTACCCAACCCTAAATTTGATGAAATTTTGTGAAAACAACATTAAACAGGTTTACAATAGGAATATAATATCTTCAACAAGTCAGGTTTTCATTTGCTATGATTTTTCTTTGCTTCTTTCTAAGATACCAAAAATAGAGCAACAACTTCACGAATTTTTTTACCAACCAAACGATGGAATTTTTAGCTCAAATTTCTCAAGGAGTTACTATACATACCCAAGAACATATTGTAAACTTTTCAGCACAAAATGAGTCCAGCAACTATTTCCGAAATTAAGAGCAAAAGGGAAAAATAGAGAGAGAGTTTCAGCTAATCACTTACTTCTTGTAAGAACACAAATTTGGCTCTGATCTAAATTGATGTGAATCCACCTTGAATCCATAGGAACTCCCAATATTTATCCATGAATGAAACCCTAAACAAGGAAGGTAAATGATAGGGTGGATTCAACTCACAAAATATTGAATAAAAAAGGAAAAGATGGGATCGTTGAGGGAGGAAGAAGTGTTTATGAACAAGACACCTTCCTAGGATCAAGAACCTTAACCAAAACAATGGAGAAAATCATTGGCTACTTTCACTAGAACAATCTCTTGCACTACCTCCACAATCTAGCAAACACTAAACTAGAATGCATACTTTTACGTTGAAAAAAAGTAAACATTGCAACCACACACAAGCATGAAATTAAGGATAAAAAACTCTGCCAATGGGAACACACTCTCAAGGAGGTTTTTCATTATTCATTCATGTCTCCCCTACAAAATGGAAGCCAAATCCCTTTTAAAAGACACAAACGGGTGTTGGACATGTTCAAAGCAAAAGAAATAACATCCTAATGTCCTTTCTAAACAAGACTAGAGTTTGTTGGAAAATAGAGTATAAAAGAGGAAAAACAAGTAAATGGAACGGAAGTCAAAGAGCTAATCGCACAGGGGAAAACAGTCTGCGTGGGAATGCGGGCTTCCCACACGGCCCGTTTGATGGCTACGGCATCGCGCATTCCGCAATCCCAAACTGTCCATTAGGGAATGCGGCCTTCTCACATGACTCGTTTGCGAAGACAGGGACGGACTCGCGCTTTCACCATATTTTGAAACTGTCCGTGTGGGAAGAGAATCCTCCTACACGACCCGTTTGGGTATTCGGGGAATGAATTCCTTCCTCCCCGTAGGGGCAAAACAGGCCGTGTGGGAGGACTTCTTTCCCACACGGTCCGTTTGGAACCTCTTGCTCGCCGAAACTCCCTAACTTCGAGTATGGTCTTCACGGGCGAGGGGGCTTCAATCTTGGACTCCTCTTGCACCGTGAGCATCCGGATTAGGTGGGTTAGAGCCTTCTTCATCTTTCTAGTCATTGCTCTCGTGCTCGGTCTTCGGATATCCACCAACGGGTCTGTCTCTTAGAGTCGAGCTCGATATGGATCGTCTTTGATCACATCACGTAAGTTGTTCAACATGTAGGCCGATGTTTGCAGTGCTTGACACCAAAACAAAATAGGTAATTGAGCATAACTCATCATGGATCAAACCATATCTAAAAGGGTTCGATTTCTCTTTTCGGTTATGCTGTTTTGTTGGGGTGTATCTGGCGCAGTCAGCTGGGATTGAATTTCCACCTCTGATAAGTAGTTCAAGAACTTCTGACTGAGATACTCGCCTCCATGATTAGATCGTAGACACCTGATAGTCTTTCCATAAAACGTCTTTACAAGTGCTCTGAATTCTTTATATTTCTCAAAGGATTCTAACTTATGGCGCATCAAATAGATAAATCCATACTTGGTGTAGTCATTAATAAAAGTGATGTAATACACATTTTCATCTCGAGTCTAGGTAGACATGGGACCACATACATCAGAATGAATGTGCTCTAGTACTTCATTAGCCATATGCCCCTTGACACTGAAAGATCTCTTGGATATTCTAACATGATTCACAAGTATCAAAGGGTTCTACTTGTAGACCCTCAAGTGGACCTTGATCAACCAATCACTAGGAGACTTCATTTTTCTAGAGGTAATTGATAACTTGTTTGACTTATTTGGTGTTGCAAGAATTGTGCAATGCTTATAATATATAGTTTGTTTTCCATTGTACCGGATCATATAATATAATTAATTTCCTTGATAATGCAAGCATCATCAAAAGAAATTGAATATCAATCCAAGACAAGTTTAGAAACCGAAATTACATTACTTCTAAATGATGGCATAAGAAAAACATCATTCAATACCAAAATTTTATCTCCACCAAAGTGTAGGCACACAACTTCACTTCAACAGCTGCCACAACAGTAGCATCACTTAAACAGATAGTAACCTTACATTCTCGTAGTTTTCTTATTTTCCGAAACACAAAGGAATCAAACCAAACATGATCGATGGCTTCTGTATCCACTACCCATGAGTGAGTAGAAACGACCGCTAAACATAATTCAACTACATGTGTTTGAGGCATATCCTCCATCTAGTTATAAAACTAGAGAGTTTGTTTATCAAAAGACGGGGTAGAATAAAAACGACATAACGAACATGATGAGAAGAAAAATAAAACTACACATTCCTCAAACACATTCTCACGTAAACATGCTTAACACAATTTAATTGAAAAAATTACAAAACAATTAAATGCATATCACATCAGTTATACTAGAATGCAGCATGTCACTAGGGTGATTGATACTGATCCTAGCCAAGACAGGTTTTCTGGCCACATAACTTGACAAATAGACCAGAGACTAGTAGGGTAGCATAGCTAGCAAATTTTGCTTAAGTTATACCATATATTTAGCACAAACAATTTATTCTCATTTTAGTACACCTCTTAAAGGAGGTCGCGCCGCCATATATACATTCTACATCTATCATCTGAAATTTAATCATGTCAACTTGTAACTCCCCAAAGATGAAGTCGCCACTAGGGTGATCAGGGATCTCAAGAAAACCACTTTACAAATCAACCAATTTATGGAGACCATTTGTAATTCCATATTTAATTCTGAATAAATAAATATAATTATAATTATCGCTTAGTCGTTTTTGAGAAAATGGTTTTTAAGCATAATTATCACATAAGCATGTATGGCACATACACTACTTAATCAAGGATAAATACCAAATAAAAAGGATAACTACAACCCATTACATGGTAAAACATTATCTAAAAGGATAATTATGAAATATTAACTAAATAAAAATAAATCTAAATAATAATTTGATTTACATATATCTAGATAATCTTATCCAAATCTTATTAATACTACATAAATTAGAGTTGATAGGATTTGCTAGATTTAAGATAAGATTGCCCAATTTTATCCATAAATCAATTTCACGACGTCGCCACCGAGACATCGTCGTCACCGCCGCCGCTTGGTAATGCTGTCGTCTGCCGCTGCTGGATCCCGCGGGGTGTAGCTAGGCACTACTGCCCGACCCCGTCTGCTCCCACTACTTGGCAGACCCATCGGGTGCTGTGAACTGGGGCATCGGGTGCTAAGGGCTGCTGGCGCTCGCGCCCAGCCCGATTGCCCGTCGCTCGTCGCCCGTATCGCACGCCTCTACCAAGGCCTTCATGCCCTCGTACCCATTACCCCGTCGAAGGTTTCGGTACCCAAGGCCTTCGCGTCCCGTTATCTCTCGTCGCCCGTGCCGCATGCCACAACATCGGGTGCCGAGGCACCTGGCTGAGGTTTGTCGGGTGCCTTCGGCACCCGTCCCGGCCTGCCTCTTTACCTGGCACACATGAACACGTCAGCGCTTGCAGGCCTGGCCTTCGACTGCCTGCTCCTAGTGCTCCCATACGTTGTTATGCCTCGTCATTAGCTGAAAGTCATCGGGGGAGGTCGTCGGGCGTCTGTCCCTTTTCGCTCCTGCCTGCACTCGCTACCTTAGGTGCCTTGGATGGGTTTGTAGACCGTGCCATAAATTAGGCAGAGACCAACATAATGGAATTTAAATGCATTCCAACAAAATAAACCATATAATTGCATAAAGAAACAACTTTAGAATTATATATCATATTTAAATCAGGCAAGAAGAAGATTAATGAAAAAAATTGATTCTAAACATCAGAGCCTATGACCTGGCTCTGATAATTGTTGGGGTTCAATTGAAGGGGAGACTGATCCCTAGGCATGCTCCTAGAGTTCATATTGTTACCTTATTTGCATAATCTTCTTGTTAATTAGTTTGGGCAATAAACCTCCACACCTAATTCCCTAAACCTCATCAACAACAATTCTACTTTGAGATCTTTTGGCCTATTCTCTCTCACAATTTAGATATTGTGTGGGCAATAAACCTCCAAGCCTTATAATCGGGGTGTAGGACAAAAAAGTCACCTATGCACACTACAAGAGGGGACAAAAAATTCCTAGTGTGTATCCTTATGATTTTTCATTTAACAACCTTTATTTATAGGGGTTATTGGGCTAATAGGTCAGAGATTCCAAGGAGGATTAAGATCCGGCCTCCTAGTGGACTTAATTCTTTTAAGTTGAACTCAACTTAAATCTAGTTCATTAAAATTAATTGATTTTACTATAAAATTAATATTGCACAGTCAGTCCAGATCCACATTACGAATATGGCTCCTTTTTTATTTTATTTTATCCCCTATTTAAGATTTCAATATCTATTAATTAATATTAAGCTTGTTGATAGTTTTTAATAAAAAAAAATTCTAAGAGAGGTCCAATTGAAAACATTGTTTATTATATTTGGCAATAAATTCCAAGCCAGTTGGGTTTTTGTATAATAAAACCTTTTTCGAACACCTTTTGGAGATATTATCAATTCGGGTATTCCCGAGTCACGATTCTGTATAATAACAATACTAGCAGTGCTAGACATTAATTACAACTGCCTATGATACTAGAAAATTTTGGGTTGCGAAAAACCCGTACCTATCGATAAATCAAAGAAGTGCATAACCAACATCATATGCTCAATGTAACATATAAATTCATAAATAAACAATCACCGAGACCTTTGTACTTCATTTACACAGCATCGAAGTACATGCCTCATTGTAATCCATTTCAGTGCTCTACCACACCAATGCCATCAATTGGCCAAGATAGGCACGAACCTCGAATCGACAGTGCAACCTTTCACGATAGATTGTTCATGTCTATCTAGGTTGTGAACTTGACTATCTTCTACAAAGAACTGACTGAAAGATTTTTTGTGATCATGGATCCACCATTTAGTCTACAATATAGAATGTGGACTTGTTTGCTCAATTTATAATTATATACTTACGGATAAATATCCATAACATAAAAAGGCAAATCATGTGACATAATTATATTTCTTCTCATAAATATGGAAAATAACATTTTACAATACAAAGCAACTCAAATCATGCTTTTAAGTATACTAACCCTAGCAAATATATGCAACGGGATAAGGGAGGGGCACACCAAAGACTCATTTGGGATTATTTCGATGACAATCTAATATGGGATCCAAATGTATTCAGGCGGCGTTTTCAGATGTGGACAGAGTTATTCACTCGAATAGTGGATGTGTTGGAAGCACATGACATATGATTTTAACATAGACCTGGTGCAAAAATGTACGAATTCAATTAGAAAATTAGCATATGGTGGCCCGACCGATCACCACGATCGGTACTTTTTCCGAGGTGTGATTGAAGTTTTTGACAGACACTACTTAAGAAAGTCGATCGTTGCTGACTATCAGCCATTGAAGGAACTGCATGAGGAGATGCATTGTAACACCTCCTACCCGACCATCCGTTAATCGAATAGAAGATGCCACAATTTAGGTACCAATCTTGACACATTTCACATTCACATAGTGCACCCCTGGCGCACATAGCTCACTCAGAGCTCAGACATCGTATCAGATCGCATTTCATGTCACATAGCTCATTCTCAAATGTACATATATAGCCCACATATATTGCCCACCTAGGGCACATTTTTCTCATTCAAGCACACATTGTCCATTCGGGACATAGAATTTTAAACCATATTAAATCCAATCACGTCATG
>JAYDZE010545878.1:0-14050 GCA_034509125.1 Monilaria moniliformis | reverse complement strand
GTATGTAATGAAATTTCATTCCATAGGGTGGCTTTTTATTTAGATAGCACAACAGTTTCAGCTTATGGTACAATGCAATTTTGCATCATTGACAACCAAGCTCAACAGATCCAACTTAACTACAGTTTTACTGTCTCAGCATGTGGAAACAACAAATTTTGCATCATTGACAAGGAAACTCAACAAATCCAACAGTTCACAGAAAGATCAAACAAATTTATGCATCATTGATAACCAAGCCCAACAGATCCAACAAATAATCACAGTTTTGGTGTCTCAGCAGCGGGAAGTAACAAATTTAGCATCATTGACAACCAAGCTCAACAGATCCAACAAATCAATCTCCAATTACAGTCTCAGCATGTGAAGTAAGCAATTTTGCATCATTGACAACCAAGCTCAACAGATCCAACAAAGTCACAGACAGATCAAACACAACAGATCCAATAAATCACAGATCAAACACAACAGATCCAACAAAGTCTCAGCATGTGAAGTAACTAATTTTGCATCATTGACAACCAAACTCAACAGATCCAACAAAGTCACAGACATATGAAACACAACAGATCCAATAAATCAACAAATTGAACACAAGCATCAATAAATTGAACACATTGATCAAATCCCCAGTGAAAAGAAACATCATTTGGGACGAGAATGAACCTGATTAGAGAAGGGTACGCGCTGCTGGACAGCAAAACGCAAGGAACTCAAGGTAAAACCTTTCCTCCTCTATCTACCTTTGTCGGAATATTTCACCACCATCCATAGAATCGGGGCCTACAGTCTCAGAATCAGAGCTGACCATCTCAGCTTCGTCGCATGGTTGAGAATCAGGCACCACAGTCTCAGATTCATTTAATGGTAGAGAATCCGAGACCACAAACTCAGATTCGATGAGCAGCACAGATTTCGGCCCCACCGTCTCAGATTCGAAGAGCAGCACAGATTCCGGCACCACCGTCTCAGAATCATAAAGTTTTGTCTCGTCGAAGATCAGCACAGATTCTGGTACCGGCACCTCGAATCGACGTCGAAGACTACGACTACTCTGACGGTAAGAGAGAGTAGTCGACACCTCGGTGTCAATTTTAGACTCCATTGAAGACTGAACTTGATGAGAAGGGGGAATCGACAAGGAAGAGAATGAGTTGGGCGGCTAGGTTTACCATATGAAATGAAGAGAGGAGCCGACAGAATCCCTAAACTTATTTTGATTAGGTTTAGTTAATTTGTTTTTTTTTGGGCTGGACTTAATTAAGTGAGCTTTAATTAGTTAGATCTAATTAGGTGGTTAATTAATTAGGCTGGTTTAATTAGATAAAGTAGGCTGGATTAACACAACAAATTGGGCTTAAGAAAAAAATAAGGAGTGGTATAAGTTGTAAATACCCAAAGATTTAGGGGTATTGTGTTATTAGAAATTTGCCAAAAATAGAAAGGGAATATTTTTGGTGGACGGACCAAAATGGCAAAACAGGACCATTTTTGGTGGACGGAAGGAGTAATATTTATCGTGCACGAAAAATATGCAACAATCACTTTATCAGGTAATGCAACAATCACTTTATCAGGTTTTCATAAAAATTGTTCAACTATTTTTTTTTAAACATAACTTCTTATAATTTACCTTTCACAATACATTTTATCTACTAAAAAACTTTGACTCAATCCGCTCGGGCTCGGGCCAACTCCTATTGGGTTGTCGAGCTTTTCGAATACTAGTCATTAGGATTGTTATTTTTTTGGGCTAGAAATTTTAAACCATATTTCTAAATTATCAGGTTTCGAGCTGATCCATCGGACCAATTAAACTCAATTTTAATTAAAAAATTAATTTTGATAATTATATATTTGTATCAAATAAATATATACATAGATGAATGTCATTTGAATTCAAAATTAATAGGTAACTCTTAGAAAAGTAAGAATATATATATATTTTTTATTATCATTTTTTAATTTCTGAATCTAAATATTTTATATTAAATGTTATAGTGAAATATAGAAAAGTGAGATGATTAATATAACTTTCGAATATTGAGTTAAAATACATTTTTACATATATTAAAAAAAAATCTTATTATACCAACTTTTCAAAGTTTGAAAAAGATACTAACGAAGTTTGAAAACTAAAAAATTATAATTAGGTAGTTTTTTTGAATCAGCCTTACAGGGCTTGGACTATCTTCGGACCAACTTTATCGGATTACATGTTGTTCTGTTTAGGGTCATTTAGATTGATTTTCTTACAGTTATACTTTTTTAACTCTAACCATATCGAGTTGTCGAGTTAATCAAGTCAATTATGAATTTCAAGCTAAATTAACATCATACCCATAAACTACCATCCTAATTGATTATTTATTTTTAATGAAAACAGTTTCTCCAATACCTAAATATATACATACCATTTTATTAAAATTTATGAACTCTCCATTATCAGCACTCAAGGATTATGTAATTGAAAAAATATGAAGTACTTCTTTTAGTTCGAAAAATATACAAAAACACTTAATATTTCGAAAGGGTGAACCCCTTTTTTTACTATTAAACATTGAATACCGTGACGTACGTAGGGGGGACTAAAGAGGAGATCATTTATTGATTTTTGACTCACTCTGAGTGTTCACGTGACATAAATTCTTTCAAAACCTAAATTCTTGTACTGGGTTCTTTTATTTTTCTTTTATTTATTTTTCAAAATTATCTTGGACAACTCACTATCAATCATACTACACAAGATATATTATTGAGTTGCAATGGCACTTTAGTCTGCATCCAAATAGAAGACGTAAGTTGTATTTGAAAACTTAGGTGTAATGGAGTTAGAAGATCTGCTAATCTAAAATAAAACATCACAAAGATTCAAACTTTTTTTTAAATCTCAATAACACTCACCTCCACTAATAATCTAGAGAGCGAACAAAAGATTCGTTATCTAAATAAGAAATGAATCACACCGAAATATTAAATACGGTTCAGATTTTTCGAATTTCCAAACCGAAATATTAAAATATTTCTAACTAAATATATATAATAATTAAAAAAATTATTTCAAAATTTTCGGATTTTTTGAAGTTATTTGGATATTTGGAATTTTTGGATTCTGATGTCTGTGCTAAAATGTGATCTGAAATACCAACGCTCACACGTACTTTTTCTGCCGCGCAGACGAATCTGGATTTCAGAATTTAAACCTTGTGAAACGTACAAGGCTACAATACAGTCTACGAATATACTTTATTGACTGCCTATAGAAAACAAAAAATAAATCCAGGTAAAAAAGTAAGAAGAAATTAAATAAATCAAAGGTGTATTGGATTGGAGTTCCTGCCAATCCCACCAACCAGAATGGGCAAGCAAGTAACAAGTATTGAGAGTTGGAGCATTGAGCAGTAGCATGTAGCTTTCAAGATCTTGTCTGTAGTCGCTTTCTTGTGATAAACTAGTATTTGTTGTTTCACTGAGTTCGGATCACAAACCTCGTCACCTGCGCTCCCCCCCCCCACCACCCACCTTGCCCACATCCCAACTCGCCACGTGTCCCCATGCGACCCTTTTTGAGATTCGTTTTGGTTCCCTTTTACCCTTTTCAGCATTCAGATTCTTCTGCCCTCTGTGTGTGTGTGTGTGTGGTTTTCTTGCAAGAAGACATTTTTATTGCATTATTATGAGGTCTTGTTGTTCTTGAGGGAAAATGGTTTCGCTAAGTCCCGGCACGCTTCAAAAACTCTTGCAAAATGTTGGTGATAAAGAATTTAGGGTCGCCGGTGAACACCGTTCCGCTCTTCTCCAGGCAAGTCTTGAACAAACTTCAAACATTTTTCTTTTTTCTCTAAAATCATAGTTTTTAGTTTGAATCATCGAAAATAAATGACAAGTAAGAAAGTGAGAAGATTCGAACCCATACTTGAAGGATTTTCAGTTGCTATTCTTTCACTGTTGTATTTAGAATTCTGTGCTTATTTGCTTTTCTTCTCTCTTTTGCTGTTTTTCTCTTTCTGGGCATATGAGATATTAGGAAAAGAAACGTTTTTTAACTCAAGATTCTGATTTTTAGGTTGAATATGGCATTTTTTATCTGGGTGGAGTGTTTTTTTTTCCCTCTACAATATTTTACTTCAAACTTGAAGGATTCCTGTAGTTATTCTCCACTATTGTTTTTATAATGCAGGGTTTGTTTGCTTTATTCTTCTTTCTCTTTTGCTGTTTTCCTCTTTCTGGGCTCATGAGATATTAGGAAAAGAAACGTTCTTGAACTCATAATTCTGTTTTTTAGGTTGAACATGGCATTTATGATAGGGGTGGAGATTTTTTGTTTCTCTACATTATTTTACATAAAGTCATTTTACTGCAGTTTTGCCCTTGATTTTTTGTTGCTTCCACTTATGTGAGTGATGTTTTGCATTTGTATAGGTGATTAGCATTGTACCCTCTTTAGAAGATGATCCATGGAAGAGCAGGGGTTACTATTTGAGGGTTTCAGATTCACTGCATTCAGCCTATGTGTCAGTATCCGATGAAGATGTGGAGTTGATACTGAGTGACATGGTCCAGCTGGGGCAGTTCATCTACGTGACTTGGCTCGACTATGGCTCCCCTGTCCCGGTGCTACGCGGCATCAAACCGATCACCAAGAGGCGGCCTTGTGTGGGAGATCCTAAGGACTTGATCTCTAGTGATTTCTTGAATGCTAAGAAAGTGGAAACAAAGCCAAAATCAAAGGGGAAAGTCAAGAAAGTGGTAGGGAACGAAGAGGGAGGTCTCAGAAGGCTCTCCTTTGGAAATGGCAAGGTTGGAGGAGGTATGGAGAGTAGAAGACTGAGCTTGGATTCAGCACGAAGAGGATGGGATTCTGGTTTTCAAAGTAAAAATGGTGGCAAAGGTTTATCAAAATCTAAACCAAAAGCCAGTTCTTCACCTTCTCATTCTGTAAGTTTGTTTTTCATCGTATTAATGCACATATTGATTGTTTTCTTGGTAAACAAGGTCTGACGTAATAAGTTGATTGCTGAAACTGGTTGCTCGAGTCTTGTCCATCAAAGGATGTTAACTACATGGTTCTTATTATGGCATTGTAGACTGCATTCTATTGTTTCCTTCATGGCTTAATTAACTGATTTGATAGTTTTGGAATGCTGAGGAGCTATAGTTAAATTAGTTAAGATATCATTTTTTTTTTCTTCTAAGTTATTTTTCTAAATTTTGTTTGTTGGATTGGCCGAAGTAGCTTAATGTGGAATAAGGATTTTGAACAGAAACAAATACAGCCACTGATATGGTAGTTATAAGCAGTAAATATTAATAAGACAGCCAGTCACAAGCATGTCATTTCTTGCTCTGAATAAATGCGCAGTTAAGTACCTGAATTAATGCACTGTCAAGCTCGATTTATTCGATGGCAAACTCAATAACTTTGAGCTCATCTCAGTTGCTTATATAGATAGTGTAATATACTACTTACAAGTATGTTCATGGTTAGTACTCTGATCTTTCTAAATTGATGTGCATCTGAGCTTTCTAATGGTATCAGAAAGGCAATTTTTTTTTAATTAGCAGTTCTAAATGAGATATACTAATGATGTTTCTTTGAAGGGGGTAAGAACTGGGGTTGGACAAACCCTTCATCTTCAATTATATTTTTTTCATTACCCTAAATGATGCATATGTATTATCATGTTTTCGCGCGTTGACATGCAGGTTGTCACGAAGAAGGCACTACCTCAGGAGTCACCAAAGAGGTCGGACTTTTCACCTCTTAAAAGCAAGAATATCATTGTCTCACCCAAT
Organism: Monilaria moniliformis; assembly: GCA_034509125.1. Taxonomy (NCBI): domain Eukaryota; kingdom Viridiplantae; phylum Streptophyta; class Magnoliopsida; order Caryophyllales; family Aizoaceae; genus Monilaria; species Monilaria moniliformis. The sequence goes on along the minus strand of JAYDZE010545878.1, from coordinate 8,254 downwards.
CTTCTGATCAAGCCAGTGAAGAGTACGAAACTATTAAATGATACTAGCTTTCCCGGTGATTTCAATATGGTTGTCCTTGGGTCCAAAAAAAGGTCTGAACTAAGAATCTTGTGGGACGCTCTTCCTTCTTCCATATGTGACCTCGGAAAGGTACATCTCACCAAAAGTCAGACACATACAAGAAGTCTCATTCTCTTTCTTTAGTATATGCTAATATCTGTTTCGAATGCTTTTAGGAAGTTAGAAGCTACAGAAAGTTCGCATTCACCACTGCAGTCCGTGCATTAGAAGAAGCGTCTTTATCTGAGTGTGTCATTAGGTGCATGAGGTACATAGCTCTCTTTGTCTTCTTGCTTCAGCATCTAGCTTGTGATATCGTATGTAAAATTCTTGCATGTTAACTTGTTTCTAGGATATGCAGCTAAAATTCAAAGGATTGGGCAGAATTTCTGCTCTCGTTCATGTCAAGTTTAATGTTTTTTAACCCCCTTCATTTTGATATTCTGAATGTTGCAACACCGAGTAGTGACTGCTATGTAAAGCCGTTATGATATTGAGCATGCAAACAGTCTATTTTGTGCAATCATCACCTGAGCTCCTATTAGGTGGCACAGAATGGGATTCTAGCTTTACATAGTTGCATCTTAATGTAATGTTTTGTGTTTTTCAGTTTGCTGACATTTCTTCACATTTTTTGTAGCATGTTTGCAGAGCTGTGTGAGTTGTCGGATAAAAATACATCTGGTCCATTAGTAGAACAATTTTTGAGCGTTCACGAGAGCATCAAAAGGGCCTCTGAGGTTATTAGAACCATTATAAATATCAGGTCTTCTGATGCAAATGATAGTACTGATTGTAGTTCTCAAGGTTCCGAATCAGAAATTTGCTTCACTCCTGTGAGTAAGAATGCCTCGTTATGGGTTCAAGCTGCTGTTGAGACTGATCTTTCCAAATTCTCTTTATATAGAAAAGGAGGCGAAAAGGACATCACAAGTGGTGAGAAATGCCATTATGTTGTGATAGAAAACAATCATGAGAAAACTGACACAGAAAACTGTTCCACCAAAACCAAGCAAATCCCTCGAAGCTCAAGTAAACCAGTATCAAAAGTAAAAAATGAGACTCCTCATATGTCTCATTCCAAAAGGCGTGCTTCCACCACCAGAGGAACGGATGCTGAACATGATGCTAGGCCACCGGGATTAAAACAAGTGGCTAAGTTAGCAGAAAATCTGCTCTCTTTTTCACGTTCCTGGTTCTTGGATTACTTGGAAGTTTCCCTTAATCGTGGTTTTGGATTGAGGAGGGACGGAACTTCTCAGATGGCAGGCCTTCTTGGGCAACTCAAACGAGTAAACCAGTGGTTGGATGGTGCATTTAAAGGAGATAAAAGTGATGAGAGGATAGAGAAACTGAGAAAAGAGCTATATCGTTTTCTTCTTGACAATGTTGATTCTGCAGTCTCTAACAAGTAGCTCAGTGCTTAATATACAGCTGACCTAAGTGAGTTACAGCTACATCCGTTGCTGAACTGGATTGCATTTAGTTTAGATCTGCTGTTTGTCCAGGTTTTACTTTCTGGACTCCAATTATTACTTTCAAATCTGCTAATTGTTTCTAATCTTAACTTAGCTCGAGTAGATGAAAGAATTGTATAGATTGCTCTTGTTCCAACAAGAAGAAAAATGCTAAATTTAGTCTTCTTATGAAAGTTTTAAACCTGCCTCTCTCTCTCTCTCTCTCTCTCTCTCTCTGTTATTATACTGTAATTACATTATACTGCTGCAGAGAAAGTGGTAAAAGTTTTGTTCAGCACAAATGACTCCTAGAAGAATGGACAATGTAGTAAAAGAGTTCTAACTTTTTTGAGTAAGTAGATATGCAGAAACCGAGTCCTCGTTTCTGGATGATGTTGATTTCTTTGATATATTCTGAGTAGAAGCCTTGGCCAAGGCTTTCATCCCCTTGCAGGAGTTCATATGTGATTGCAGTTTCTCCGGTTTAAATGTCTTCCCACATTGCCTGCCATCAAAACAGAAATCTCTACCAGTTATCAACCTATATGATCAAAGCATGCATTTCAGCAGGAGGAAACGTACGAGCAGTTAGGCCCGTAGAGTGGCCAAGCAGCATTTGGCGCTATGCATCCGCTCTTCTCCTTGGCAGGATCCCTCACCCCGTCTGCTGAGTTGCCTGAGCACGTCTTCAAGAGTGGCTTATACCGCTTGCTGGCCATCACCACGACTGAGTCGTTCGTATCTACACCGCCACAGCTGATGAAATTCCGGAATAGACCACCAGAATGGCTCTTTCTGTGATGGGATTTATCGGATGTGGCAGCTGTTTTACGAAAGCCCTTGGCGTTGATGATCTCGAGTTTGTTAGTCTTCCTCTTTTTCTCGTTTGACACGGTTTCCTGGTTGGATCTGTCTGAGCTCTCTTCTAGTATGTGAGTCACTGAATCATCTGTTAATGTGGATATTTCTGATCCAAAGCTTGGTGTTTTTGATGAGACATAGTTGGAGCTGTCTGATGAATGAATGTCACTGGATGATGCTCTTTGCCCATCTTTTCCTGATTCTTGAGGTGTTGTTTCCTCTTTTTGCGTCGGTGTTGAGAAATCTATCAAATTGCCAAGAATCAAGCTCAACTCAAAATAAACAATTCCTACAAAAAAGTGTTACATTTTTAGTATGAGATTTTGTTTTACCTATATTCTGGTTGGTGGAGAAAATCTCAGAACCTTTGATGACATATTCATTGTCTGAGATTGGAGTAACTAGGTCGTCATCTAGTATGTCTTGCCATACGTAGCCTGTCTTGTATGTCCTGCAACACCACATAGAGAGAGAGAGAGAGAGTTAAGAAATCTCAATTCAATACTGCCATGTATATATGTATACTTCTACACATGGAAAATATACCGAGATGTCCCAACGTCTAACATTACTTCAAACATGTCCTAACAAATTATAAGTTTGCTACCTATCTTTGAATAATGCAACAAAAATGTCCCAAGTCGAATTTTTCGAATTCCAAAAACTAGGCTTGTCATGCTGCAGAGTATGTGTATTCCTTATCCTCCTTATCCTAAATATATGAAGCACATCAACAATATTCTTAACCCTAAGTCAAATGATTTGACTACGTTGTGTGCCAAAAAGTTATGATTTGAACATTGAGACATTTTAGAAACGATGTTAAATGTTAGGACATTTTCCCATATTTTCCCTTTTATATATAATGCTACTTGGCACAAAACTAGAGCACCATACAGAGCAAATGATATGTTGTGCAGGTTTTTAAGTTTAAGGAAGATTTATGATAGAGATACCTCTTGTAAGACCAAGCAAATGATTCTGGCATGTCTTTTCCTCGCAATTCTCCCAACCATCTCTTGATGTCTAGTTCGTAAAATTTTAAATATATAAAGGTGATCATTTAATTATTTATAGAGAGAGAAAAATAAATTAAGATAAAGGCAACATACCTCTCAATCGAACGCCATTATTGGAGAGATTGTGGATTCGAATAAGATGAGGATGTTCGTTGCGACCGTTTCGACTTAGAAAGTATAGTATGTGAAGTCTCCTCACTTGCACACCACTTTGTGCCTCCATTATTCTCCTGCACCATCGTAAGTTTTCATTTCCTTATATTAACGTAAGAAACAAACAAGCACAAGAAAAAGTCAATTTACAAATAACATCACACATATACCTTTTAACTATTCGTCCATTGTGAAAATCTGTATATTCCATCTTCGCAAAATTTCCAATCCAGAACGCAGACTTTAACTCAAACTGACAACATTTCCACCATTCAAGCACTTCAATTACCTGCAATTACTTAAATTAAATAACGCTAGTTTTTTAACATATATAGGCCGAAAATTTACAGCTGCTGATTCTTTTCTTGAAGCCATCGAAAAGCCAAAGACTTTCTTTTGGGGTCCAACTCAACACAATTAATCATATATTAAAATTAATAAGAAACAAACGCTCTTTGACAGAAACAAGAATTCAACTTCTTTCAGTCTTAAGTCTTGTGGCTGTCTTTCTCTTTCCTAAAAAACACACGCACACACAGACAAATATGAGCAAAGACAATGAATTTATTTAGTTTTATGCATGTATAAAAGAGAAAGTCATTGTTTGAGTTACCTTGGATATTCAAATACTGTTGAAATATTACAGAAAAGGTGCGTGCCGTTTCAACTGTCACTCCACAATGGGAATTCATATATATATTTACACACACATCATACGAAATACCAGTCTTATATATAGTCTAAGAAGCCAACAAATCCATACCCATGTTGTTAAATAATTAGGAACATGGTCTGTTGGAGAAGATGTTGTACGGGTCAAATAGATCGGTTCCAGGGTATATATCGATATTTCATATACATGTAACTATTTGTATGTATAGATGGAAAGCATCAAACCTTTCCCAGTCAATTTTCTGACATTTGTTTTATTAAAAAACAAAATATTGTTTGTTTAGCATATATGTAGTTGTGGGGTCGAGCTTGTGAATATACCATCTACCATAACCATAATTTTGGATTGATACAATGTTCGGTTTGGTTGGAAAATTAGTTTATATACTATGAGAATGGGTGATAATAACATAATAACAGCTGCAGAAAAAAGAATTAAGGAATACGAGAAGGTGATCGGCCATTATTAGAGCAGATATGCAGATCCATTATTTTAATTTAGTATGTAATTGTTTTTAATAAATATCCTAAAACAAGGGGTTTGTTTAATTAGGTTGGTGTTTGGCTGTGACTGTTATATTCCGTCGCCGGTTCAAAAATTGAATTTCTTAATTTTTTCCTTTTTTTTCTATATATAGCTTCAATTTTGGTTTATTTTTTTATATAACTTGAACTTTGAAAAAATTTCTAATTATAATCACAATCACGCTAAAATTGTGTCAGTCATTTTTATTTGCCAAAATTTGACCTGAAACGACGACCAATCACCATGAATTAGAGCCTAATGTATTCTATACCAACGAAAATTTCCAACAGTAGGTAGTTGCTGTCATTGGACCACCGAAGTGGTCTAAATCGTACATGAAAGTTGGCACCGTTGTACTAACTTTCAACTACGATTCCGTCCACATTAGTGATCCAATGATGATGGACTACCAGTGGTGGAAATCCTCTTAAGTGTACATTACATAAGGCTCTGGCTTCATTGCGATGGTTCGTTGTTTCACGTGTAATTTTGGCAAAGAGCAGTGACTGTGACACTTTGAGTGCGATGTGGCTATAATTAGACAATTTCTCAAAATTTGGGCTCATAAAAGATAAATCAAAATTGAGACTATAAATTAAAATTCACTTAAAATGTAGATATAAATAATAATTAATCCTTAATTAAAAACCAAATACCTTAGTATATAAACTATTGCCCATTTTTTAATTTTGTTCTTAACGGTCGATTTTGACTAATTAATATTGTAACTATATAATACTAAATGCAATGTATGATTTTTTGCCCCAACCCAAAAAGAAAGAGAGGTAAAGGAATTAGATAAAAATCTATAGAAATAATATAACTTTCTTCATATGAATTCCCAGAAATCAAAATAAGTTTGCAAAATTCTTCAACGGATCAACATGGAAGGATGAAAACCACAATTGCACTTCAACTACGACTTCAATAGCCAAATTTGAATGAGATTTATGTGTATCCAATGAGAAATTTTGCGAAGAGTACATTGTAAATAAATTGACAGTATTTCGGTACAAAAATGTGGAAAAACTTGAATGACATTGCAAACATTATATAGGAGCGGCTAAGCAGGTAGATGGGTCTTTTATGGGTTGAAGTTTATCGCACCGGCTTTTTTCTCCATATGGTGCAGTGTAAGATAAAAGTTCATAATACGGGAATTTTTTTTTTTAAATTCTATGAATGGGTAAGACGCAAGACCATCTCGCTTCTTCACTTAAGTGAAGACGCATGATGGTCTCGCGTCTGTATAAACGCAAGACTGTTTCGTATCTTTAATAAGAAGCATGTGGTGCAATGGTTATTCCTTTAGCCTTACACACTGAAGGTCTTGGGTTCAATTCTTAATAACAACAATTCATGATTGTAATTCATTATTTTTTTGTTACGATGGTCTCGCATCTATGAGATGCAAGACTGTTTCACATCTTCAATGAGGAGCATGTGGTGCAATGGTTATTTCTTTAGCCCTTACACATTGAAGGTCCTAGGTTCGATTCCTAATAACAATAATTAATGATTGTAATTCATTATTTTTTTGTTCAGCATGTGGTGCAATGTTTATTTCTTTAGCCCTTACACATTAAAGGTCCTGGGTTCGATTCCTAACAACAATAATTCATGATTGTAATCCATTATTTTTTTGTTCAATGATATAAACAAAAAGGTAAAAAAATTGTAGCTATCAAGAATTGAACCCAAAACCTTTAGTATGTAAAGCTAAAGGAATAATTACTGCACCAAAAACTCCTTTTATAATAAACAAAAAGTACGAATTATTGTTCCTAGGAATCGAACCAAGGACCTTCAGTGTGTAAGGCTAAAGGAAAAACCATTGCACTACGTGCTCCTCATTGAAGATACAAAACAATCTTATATCTTATAGAGACTCAAGACCATCTCGCGTCTTCACTTACGTCTTATAGAGACACGAGACCATCTCGCGTCTTCACTTACCCATTTATGGAATTAAAAAAAAAAAAGTTCTCATATTGGGAACTTTTATCTTACATTATACCATATGGAGAAAAAAGCCGTATTGCACCTAAGGATTTTGCTAGAAACGTCATATCTTTCTGAATCTTTCCGATAATCGCCTATGATGTCGTTTTGCGCGAGAAGACAAAAAATTGGCCAGAATCATCCCGACTATATCTATAATTCTCATGAAGCTAGTCCTTAGTCAAAGACGATATCGGTGAGCATGATTGTCAATGTTGGCTAACATAAGATAGTACATTTTAATGTATAGAGCGTATGACATGAGCTCGGCCACCGTGAGCAACAAGAAACATACAATCTTCATAACTTTTTCAAAAAAATTGGGTTTATACATTATCAACTTTCGGGGTTGTCCCATTTGCCACGGGTGATGGTGCGATATCACCAATGGTAAAACTCACGAGCTAAGCTCCATAGTTGGGCAAGGATGCCATCAAAATAATAACACTCTGAAAATACTTTTGCTCGCGAAGTCGATTCTCAGCAGGCAAGATCAACGAGATTATGTTTATCTGATCACCCACACATTACCAAGGGGAGAGTGGGGGTATATACACCCCCATCCTATTTTATGAGAATAAAGAGACAAAATAATTTTCTACCTTGTCAGACATGCTACGCAGAGAAGAGGCAAACATTGGTTAAAATCATTTATGTTGAGCTAATATGCTACGTGAAGAACACGAAAATTGACAGAATGCCAAAAAAGTCACTAAAGATTTAAACAACAACGAATTTAGCTATAAGCCTGGTATGTCTCTTGTGCTGAAGAAGTTGATTTTTCGTCATTAAAATAGTAATGGTGGGATCGATTGTCAGCCTAATCTTAGAATGGCAGATCTAACCTCTTGCAAAAAAAATAAAAAATAAAAAATAAAAAATAAAAAATAAAAAATAAATAAAAATTGGCGAAAACCATTTGCTGCCTAGCCAATGGCCACGAGTAGAGGACACGAGTCTTAGATAGAAAATGGTCATAGTACTGCTCACTAGCGCATACTTCACCACAAATACGACTCTCCCAAAAAAATCACAATTATAGTATTCCTTGGTAAAATTTTTGCTACAAAATTGAAGGATCCTTGAGAATGGATAAGTTAAATTAGAAATTTGAATGAAGTCACATACGAACGATCAGTTTTTGATGATCATAGCTTTGAACCAAATAAAGTCTTTTTTAACGAACACATATATTATCAGTTCTAGGATTATCACATTTGCATGGGAATAGCGGTGCAATATCAGCAATGGCAAACTCATATTCCCAAATATTTTGTAGATTGAAAACTCTACAGTTGGGTAATGGTACAATCGAAACAACAATAAACTCAGAAAATATTTTTCTTCACCAAAATTATTTTGTGACACCCCTTACTCGATTACTAAATAATCGAATAAGTGACGTCACGATGCAATAGGTTTCACCAGATTTTCAATTAAACAAAAATCCAAACATATTTCCACCTCGTCAAAGTGACAATCAGTCACAACAAAAGCATAAATAT
>JAYDZE010545867.1:0-14051 GCA_034509125.1 Monilaria moniliformis | reverse complement strand
GAGGGACATATAGGGCATAAATTTGTAAATTGTAATTAGAAGAATTAGAAGATAGAAAATATAAAATTAGAGCGATATGATTTATTAATCGGTTCTTAAATTTGCGCACCGGAACTGATAACCGGCCGGTTCCGGTTAACCGATAACCGGCCGGATCCGGTTCGGTTATCGGTTAACCCGATAACCGGTAACCGGTTAAGCACCCCTAATTAGGAGAGAAGTCAAACCAAATCGCGCACAAATTGTCAGGCACCAGCTATAGGTCACAATTAATTAACAAAAGTAAACAAAACAATCCAGCTGGTTTGAATTTAGGTCTCTGACCATTGCGTTGCGTCATAAATAAATAAATACGACGTCGAATTGAATTGTGGGATAAAATGAAAGCACAATCTACAAGTGAAAGTTTGAACCATTGAATTTCGGAAGAGCTTTTCTTCAAAATTAGGATTCAACAATCCCATAAACATTGTTTATTTTACTAAAAATTACTCAAGAGAAGAGCACAAACTCAATTTACTAAAGTGGACTATCAAATGTGGACGAGCTTTTTTCTTCTTTTTTTTTGTTCAAATTTAGGATTCGAGTACCCCACGAACATATTGATCATTTTAGAGCTTGAATAAACAATTCCATCGAATTAAAAGAAGAATTACAAACACTAACAAGTACATTTTGTTGATATAATGCAAAATAATCACTTTTTATCTAGCATATTAAAAATTATATGGTTAAAAAATGTCTTCAAAACGCTAAATTTAAGGCTTGCAGCATAGAAAGATGAGTTTCTGAATTACTGATAAAAGAAAAAAAGTATTAAAAAGCTGAAAAAAGGGATTGTTATTTGCTGTTGTTAGATTTTGTTGGACTAATTTAATTTGGATTTTGTTTTCTTTCGATTTTCTCGATCAAATTTGGTGGTTCTCGTTTTTTTTTTTAAAAAATAAATGTTTTGCATGCATAGACACGATTCGACGGTGATTAGTGATTTACGTGTATTTTCGTTTCACAATAAAAATAAATGTTGTGTGTTGTTGCAATTTAAATTTTATAATTTCATTTGTTTCAATTCTGTTGTTATTGATTAGTCGGACAATTAAATTTAATTTTTAATTATATATTATTAATTTTAAAAATAATTTATTCATTTAATTAAATTGATTCCATTAAAACAAAATTATAAATATAAAAAATAAGATAAATAAGTTATATGTATATAGATATGTTGAAAAAGTAGAATTATGACAAGTGGGGTTCATAGAATAGTGTATTTGAGGTTTTATTATTGTAAAGGAAAGTTTAAAAAATTTCAAAATTGGATAATTGCTGAAATGACACACATATGACAATTCTGTAGCGATTCTTTTATTTCAACTACAATGGATGCCCTAAGTAACTTAATCTTTATTAATCCTAATTGTTATCTTCAAAAGCAATATTCAAACACTAGTTATTTCTTGAAGAACAAAGTTACACTAATTGCCAAACATATTGATCTAATTGATCTATGTTAGAAGGTAGGAGATTTGTGGTTAAGGCGACATAATTTCATCAATTCTTGAAGATTGACTTTTTTTGTTGGATGGATAAAGAAATACTATATACAACCCTTGGTTTTCAAGAAAATAAAATTTAGTGATTAAGTTTCTTATCTATAAAATCGCATAACTATATAAATTGTGGAAATTTGTGGATGAGCTTAGTAAATTACCACAATTTATTGTGGTAAATCCATTAAAAGTTTTTTTTTTTTTACTTGTTAAATCCATTAAAAGCTAATGGAATAAAATTGTAGAATTGAAATCTAGACTTCGTATGGATCAATTTAGTGTATTCAAAAGTTCTAATCCGTTTTGGCATGAATGAATAATTAATGCATTAAGTTAGTCACTTAAATGGTTTAGAATGATTAATATCCCATATTAAAATGATAAAGGAAGTTTAACCTATTAATAAATACATTCACGTCAATAAAGAAAAATCAAGTGTGCACTGTGGTGCTAGTGTTGGGTTAGTCATAAAAACCCAAGTGCTTACGAGATTCGCACCATCCAAGCCCGGCCCGAGAACAAGCCAATGCATGTTGCACTTGTAGTAATGGGCGCTTCAGACTTCAGAGGCGCGGCGTGAGGGTCCACGGGCCGGCTTTGCCCGAATCAACGCAATGGTTGGATAAGGTAGACAGACCATAGCTCGCACCTCTTCTTCGCAAAGAGGCACAATATCTGAATATTGATAATTCCAAAATTATTTTGGTTGTAAATAAATATATTTTAATTTAATGACTTATACAAAGTGATTATATATGCATTTCATCTTTTGAATTATTGGATATATTTTATCTCTTAGAAAAGAAAATGAAGACTATCTTTTTTACATCTTTATATTTTATGAATAAAAGGAACACTGCTTTGTCTCCAATTGAACAAAACCAGAATCTAACTTAAGGTGGTCAAACGGCTGTTGGGTTCAATTTTGTGGTCAAACCTAAATATCTCAAATATTTATTTATTTTGTTGCGAAAATATTTAATATTACGGCTGTAGGATTTCAAGTTGCATTTACACCATTACGACTCCATGCTTAAACTAGTATTGCATTTATTGGCAAAATATGAAATAATCATTTAACTTAACTAAAAGTTAATAGTAATCACAAAAGTAAAATATATTAACTATAAATTTTATATTAAAATATCCATTTATTATTATATTTTTCTAATAATTTAAAATTTAAAAATCTGAATTCTATTTTCAAAAAAAATTAATTGGACGAAAAGTCACAAAAAAGAAAATCCTCCCACACTCCCAATCCGCGGCCTCCCTCTGCTATCCAGATTAGCTCACGCCTTCGCCGCGCCGCCGGACGCGCGTCGTCGTCAAGTCACCGCCTGCATCACGGCCGCAACAATTTTCGGCGTGGAGCAGGAAACTGCGTGCAACGGAAAGGTCGGTACAACGAGCTGGGTGTTGGGCGATGTAGAAGGAGAGGGAGCGGCGAGAGGTGGTGGTGGTGGCTTTCAACAAATTTGGAGTTCTTGAAAGCTGAATTTTTCCTCCAGGAGCGCCTTAGGTTACGGCCTCAATCACGCTACACCGGCGCTCTGTAATGGCGGCCCACCGCCCCGTGGTAAGCAAATCAAGATACCATTACTAGAAACATCACATACCAGAGATTTTGACTTGCAAGAAGTTGGCCACATTAGGTTAAGATGATTGGAGGGGGGCGGCACTGTGGGTGTAATTAGTTGGATAGAGAGACAGAGAGGGGAAGGGTTCTAGCCAATAGGGATAGGTTTTGTTAAAATTTTAATTTTTTATTCAGTTTGCAGTTATATATTTTTTAATTTTATTTGAATTTGTTTTTATTAAAATTTCATTTTGACAAAATAGTCTGTTTACATAAAAAGTGATTAGTTAGAGATATTGAGACTTTAATTTAATTTATGCAGTATCTACGAAAATAGTATTAAAATATTGGGCCAAATTTTGTGGCGACTAATATTTTCAACGTTTTTGAAGCCTAAAAATCAGCAACAGCTTCCTAGATTCGTTCATATTCCGCACATGGAATCTCCATCTCTTTAGGTCAACTATATGACATTCAAATTTCAAAATATTTTTCTATTAATTTAATTAATTTTGAATTGGTGAACTGTTACATTGTGTGCAAAAACAGTACAGTATTACCTTTATTCCTTCAATAACAATTTACGGATTGAGGTAAGAAATATTAAAAGAGGATAGTAAATTATATTTTGATGAGCCAAATAGCAGAGTCGTAATGTGGATGTATAAAAAGGAAAGATACATATAAACCGAATTCAATTACGGGAAAAACGTGATAATGCGCAGAATCATAATAAATACAATATAATTACTTGATATATTATATAAAAAGCTAAAAAAAATAGCATCACTAAGCAATATAAAAAGGGATTCATTGCCTCCGAAAACCCATACTCAACAATGGAAGTAGAATCCGGCCCACCGCCGCCGTCTTCTTCCGCGGCGCAGTCCCATATCAGCCGCCTCAACTTGTATGTGGCCAAATCCCGCGTGGGCAAGCGGTTCAAGATCACCGAGCGCAACACCTCGTTCACCACCGAGCTCCGCGCCGGCACCGCCACGTTCCTCACCATGGCCTACATCCTCGCCGTCAACGCCTCCATCCTCTCCGATTCTGGCGGGACCTGCTCCGTCTCCGACTGCATCCCCCTCTGCTCCAACCCCTCCGTCTCCGCCGCTGACTGCCTCAACACCCCCAGCCTCCGCCTCATCCCCCCCGACGCCTCCTGCAAATTCGAGCCGGTCAATCCTGGCTACGCCGCCTGCCTCGAGAAAACGCGCAAAGATCTGATCGTCGCCACCGTCGCCTCCTCTCTCATCGGCTGCGTGATCATGGGCCTCTTCGCGAATCTCCCTCTCGCATTGGCGCCGGGGATGGGCACCAACGCCTACTTCGCCTACACCGTCGTCGGATTCCACGGCTCCGGCAACGTGACGTATCAAGCCGCCTTAGCCGCCGTCTTCATCGAAGGCCTCATCTTCCTCCTCATCTCCGCCGTCGGCCTCCGCGCCAAGCTTGCCAAACTCGTCCCCAAACCGGTCCGGATCTCCTCCTCAGCCGGCATCGGTCTGTTTCTCGCTTTCATTGGGTTGCAGAACAATCAAGGCCTCGGCCTCATCGGCTTCAGCCCTTCCACATTGGTCACCCTCGGCGGCTGCCCCACCGCCGCCAGGACCGCGGTCGCCCCCGTCATGACGCTACCAAACGGCACCGTCGCTTTAATCCCCGGCGGCACCGTCTCCGGCGACATACTCTGCTTGCACGGGCGCATGGAGAGCGCCACGCTCTGGCTTGGCGTCGTCGGATTCATCATCATCGCCTATTGCTTGGTGAAAAACATCAAAGGAGCCATGATTTACGGAATCATCTTCGTCACGGCTGTTTCCTGGTTCAGAAACACAAAAGTCACGGCGTTTCCGAACACGGCGGCGGGCGACGCCGCCTTCGATTACTTCAAGAAAATCGTCGACATCCACAAAATACAGAGCACCGCGGGCGCTCTGAGCTTCAAGAGCATCGGAAAGGGGCATTTCTGGGAGGCTCTGGTGACGTTCCTTTACGTGGATATTCTCGACACCACCGGAACTCTCTATTCAATGGCGAGCTTCGCCGGATTCGCGGACGGAAACGGCGAATTCGAGGGGCAGTACTTCGCGTTCATGTCGGACGCGTCGTCTATCGTGGTGGGGTCGCTGCTGGGGACGTCGCCGGTGACGGCGTTCATAGAATCGTCGACGGGGATAAGGGAGGGGGGAAGGACGGGGCTGACGGCGTTGACGGTGGCGGGGTACTTCATGCTGGCGTTCTTCTTCACGCCGCTGCTGGCGTCCATACCGGCGTGGGCGGTGGGGCCGCCGTTGATACTGGTGGGGGTGCTGATGATGAAGGCGGTGGTGGAGGTGGACTGGGGAGACATGCGGCAGGCGATTCCGGCCTTCATGACCTTGATTTTGATGCCGTTGACGTATTCTATTGCTTATGGTTTGATCGGTGGGATTGGGACCTATATTGTTTTGCATTTCGGGGATTGGATTGGGGATTTCTTGCACAGATTTAGGGGTGGAAACCCAAATACTCAGAATGCTGAGGTTAAACAAGAGCAAGTATGACTCTCTAGTAGTGATTTGTAAATTGAGTTTGTGAGTTTGTGAATACGGATATCGAACTTGCACAATTCTTTTTTCTTTTCTTTTTTTTTCTTTTTTTTAAATTGAAGCATAACATGTTTTCAGGTTGCGATAAATTTAATCTATTTTAAGAAATTCACAATGTCTTATTGTTAACATGAATCAAATACAAAATAGGATCTCCTAAGGGCATTATCAACGGCGGTTCGCAAGACAAGCCTGCAATGATTTCCATCGGCTAACCGTCGCTGCAAAGCTCTAACTGTAGGACGTATGCGTTATGCCTAGTGTAAAGGAAATGATAAGGCTTAACTTTTGTTGTGGATAGGGATGTCAGTCTATTACGAACCTGTTAGACTGACCGACTAGACCGCTAATTTTAGAGGGTTAGAGTTGGAAATTTATAGCCCAATAAAATTCCGGCTCGATTAGCCAAATTCAGTTAGCCCATAACCCGCAACCCGATGTGGTGGCTCTAGGTTCGATTATTACATATTCTTCCGTGTTTGACAATTAATTTGACACTTCAATAATAATTTTGTTAAAATTGATAACTACAAAAGATAAAATAAAATAAAATTAATATATATATATATATATATATATATATATGCATTAGATACTAATATAAATAATAATATATAAACGAATTGGAAAATTCAAGTTCACTATAACCAATATTATGAAACATGCTTTAAAATTTAATAAAACATATTTGTGTTTCATTTTAATTTTATAATTCTTAAATTAGGTTTTTTGTCATGTCAAGATCTATAATAAATTATTCTTAAGTTAAATCATTCAATAACAAAATCTTTATCCAACGACATTCTTATCAAATGTTGTTTTTTTTTTTTTTTATATTAGTAATATTTAATCGTATTTGAGGTTAAGTATAAATTCTAAAATTCTCCAAATTAAATATTTTACATTCATTAAGCATTGGAGAAATCATGTATCACGTTTTGAAGAACTTATTAGGATGACGTATGATGTGCTTAGCATTCTTATAACAACGATAGTATAAGAATCTTCATTTTGTATTACAACACACATGTTGAACAAATATACTATAAAATGCAAGCTCTTATTTACTCACGTAATTGGTTGCATAGATATTTTGATGGTAAGATTTTATTTTTATTATAAAATTATAAATTATCAAACTATATTATATTTTAATATTATAATTTTTTTAATAGATAGTGAAAAATTTGAAGACTATGAGTTGAAGTAAATTATGAAGTTGAAATTTCAAAGATTATCGGTATGAAAAAATAATGTAATTCAAGAATTTAGAGTTTAGATTCATTTATGAGACTCTTTGATTCTATGAGGTAAAACTATTTTTTAAACAGTTTATCGTTAATTTTATTTTATGTAATCTTTGATTTCTTTTAGAATGTTTTACACTATGAATTTTATGCTTATCATATGATTTATATATTTAATTTTGTATACAAATATATATTAAAAATATAGAATTCTTAAGAATAAAAAATATATAAATTAATTTTTGTCGTTTGCTTATAGCCCGACTAGAGCTAGCCGAAACCCGAATATTTAGAGTTAGGGTTGAAAATTTCTAACCCGATAAAATTCCAATCCGATTAGCATGTACCCGATTAACTCTGTGGATACTTTAAACTAAAATGAATAATTAAAATTGGCGTTTCTCTACTTTCGTCCTATTCCTAGCTACAACACGTTTTGAAAAAAAGCATAAATTATATACGAGTAGTATTTATTCATTTTGTGCGATTTACATGTTATGACAAAAGAATATGAATTTAGCGTCATATCTAGTACATATTAAAGATGGTGGCCGTGAATTTCCATTAAGAAAAAAAAAATCAAAATCAAGCTTGAAGTCTAGTTCAATAACCTCTATGGATATTGTCAAAGAAGCAGGTGAAAAGCTAGATGAACGAAAATTTATCACTATTTAGAATAAAAATCGCAAAGTGACAAATACTTATTTACAAGGAAGAAACATATTTAATTCAATTTTTTTCAAAAAAATATATAAACCTCATAATAAATTATATGCAAACCAAGCGTTTATAATTATATATGTTCTTATCCAAAGGGACAGGGAAGTAAAACCACGGAAAAAGAAATTGAGAAATTCAAATGTTAATTTGTGGTTTGCATAAATCTTAATTATCCGAGACAACAAGAATAAGAATATTAATTATAAAATACAGAAAGAAAGGACAAATTTAGTATTTGCGAGGGTGAATATATTTTGATACGAATAGATTTCGGTACGTTATGAAAGGATGATTGATGTCCGTATTTCTCGAAAATTAATGTCCACGTACCCCTCCTATAAATGCCAAGTCAATTTATGCTGTCCAAACAGCTCATGTTTTCTTTACCCTATTTATTATTTCCAACATTTACGCCTAACACAGCACAGGAAATTAATGTGCTCTCATTACATATTTCGGTTTAGGATGTAATCATTTATTAATTATTACATATAAATAAGGATGTAAATCTCGTTCAAAATTGATGGGTTGGTTTAAATTAGGGTTGTCTCATTGTTTTTGCTTCAGACGGGTCAATTGCGCCATAAATTTTCGGCTCTCGCTCTACGTATTCCATTTTTCAGGCTTTCGGTTTATGAAAAAAATAGCATATGTAAATTTTCTTGATAATTATATTCTTGTAATAAAAAATAAATTATGTTTTCTCAATCCCGACATTTAGCCTTGTATTATATTCGAAAATAAATGTCATTTCAACCTCAATTCACATAATAACTAACATGTAACTTTGTGAGAGATAATGATCACACATTTTTCTAAACAATTATCTTTTTTATAACTTTGATTTTAGAAAGCTTTTTATTAGATATTAAAATAAAAAGTTAGAAAAATGAAATGATGAGTATAATTTTTAGATAGAAAAAAAAAAGAACAATTAATTGGGCCAACTCACTCAGCTTCCGAACCAACCCTATTCGGACTCACTAAAATTGATTGTTGGAGCATTTACACGCATGTGTATGTGTATGTCTATATATAATTATGATCAAATGGAGAATGTGTTTTAACTAAAAAATCATTCGAATTACTAATCTTCTTATGATTATGATTATTATAAGACATATTAATATAATATATATGTTATAAACAACATTAATATATATATATAGGGGTGCATTAGGGTGCATCTACACCCTTATTGCATAACTAAGACGAAATATATACCATTAGATTTTATGATGGACGGTCATGATCTCGTGTCGATTTCTATCATTGTAGTAACTAAATCGTGTCATTGAAGGGTATAATGGTCATGCATCAAAAAATGGCGTATAACATGTCATCCGAAAATCGTGGGATCGAACAATCCCACGTATCTATAAAAAAACCCCACAAATCATTATCGGCATAAGTAATTATCATTAATCGTAGACAAATGTATCATTAATCATTATTAACCATATCATTATGCATGTACAAGAATCACCCATATCTGTATTCTATAAAAATCGAAATCCATGATCAATCAAATCTCCATCCATATATTTTGATTTTTTAATAACCGAAAATTATATCACAATTATGGGATTGAACAATCCCACGTATCTACAATAGGATTCCACAAATCATTATTGATAGAAAAAGTTATCATTAATCGTAGACGAGTGTATCATTAATCATCATTAACCATATCATTATGCATGGACAGAAATCACCCATAACTCTCACGAATGAAGGTATCATTAATCGTATAAAAATATATCATTATCATAATAAAATAGTATCCTTATCGGTAGAAGTAGTTGTCATTAATTAGCGTGCAAATCTAATGGATATTACCATATCAACAAAACTATTAAGAGAAAAGATTGTGCCTTAATAAACGGATATTAACAAAACTGCACAAATATATAATTACTTATATACCCATGGACGAATAAAATAATAAAAAGTTGTTGACACGTGGTTAAATTATATCCATCAGATCTCCAAATCCAGTGGTTAATATTATTTCTTAGTTCCTGCAATAGGATATGGTTCAGATTTGATTACACCTCTATATCTATCAGATCTGATATATATATATATATATAGGCATATAAAAAGAACTATGATTTATATAATCATCCCTTATATAGATATATGGACCGACTCAAGAAGGCAAGAGAGTGGTGATGTTAGGGCACCCACAACACTTGAACAGAGGGAAAACGGGCAGGCTGGTCCGCCAAACGCCCCCCATCGTGGCAAATGGCAGCGCGCGTTGCGTCCACTCACTGGGTCTACGAATGGGCATCAACGTGACACAATATTTTTTTAATAAAATACGAAAATTTAAAATTAATATATATATCCCCAACGGCTTGCAACAGCTAGTGGGATTTTTTTAATCATCTCAACCCCTATAAATACCTATATTTCATTACTCAATTTCTCACACCATTTCTATCTATTTTCTCTCTCAACTTTATCTTATTCATCACACTCTTTCAACTTTCCAGAGCTAAAATGTCCGGCAATGACAACCAAAACCAATGGCGAGATTGAATCCTTCGTGAGGGCTACGGTCCAAATACGCCGGGTTATGCCCAGTCGTCGACTTACCCCATGTCGACGCCCAAGGGGCATACCTCCAATTCGACGCCCCGACGCGCACGCAGAAGAAGATTCAGTCTCGTTTCGACCGAATTAGCCCAGAAATCTCCAAGTGTTGCGACATCCACAACAATTTGGAGAAAGATTGGCCAAGCGGCGCAAGCGAGGTGGATATTTTCAAACCTGCCATGGAAGTCTACAACACAACACCGACAGGCCGTTCAAGTATGTATCCACTTGGGAGAGGGTCCGGAATGTTGAGAAGTGGGTGGGCGGCATAGATTCGGTGCCGAAGCGCACAAAGCATACCTTGAGCGGCCACTACTCCACAAGCGGTGGTGAAGGTTCCGGAGGCGCGAGCGAGTGCGCGTCAGGGGGGTCCAGTCGAGCCCGTTCGATCGGAACGAATGCGGCAAGAAGAAAGGGAAAAACGGGGGCCTCGAGCAGTACGACGCCTCGACAAGCGGACCTAGAGGCGATGAAGACGGCCAACAAAATCATTATATACAACTTGTTGGTGAAAGCATATACCAAAGAAACTAATGATATGAAGCATCAACAATTGGAGGTGCTTGGAGATTGATCAACAATCTCCAAAAGGATTTGGATATACTGCTGAATGATTAGTATTTTTCTATTTTTATTATGTAATATTGTGATTTTAATTATGTAATTTTTAATTTTTCAATAATATGTTCGTATGTAATATTAGGATTTTTAATTATGTAATTTTAATTATTTTAATAAAATTTGAATATTTTATTAATTCAAAAAATCAATTTAATTAGAACATGTAATAATATAAGCAATAAGGAATGAATAAAAAATAAAAAGATGGGACCCATAAATAATGCAAGGGAATGAATGATTAAGGGATATGGATACAAGTGTTGTCTCTTAACTAATGGATGTGGTAAAAAAATATTGTGAAGCCCATAAACAATTGATTAATAGTGCAAGAAAAATGAAAGATAAGAGACATAATTATGAATGACCTTAAGCTCCCGCCAAACTATTCTTTTCATTCTTATAAAATTATCAAATAACTAACATATATTCACATTGTTGTGTAAAAACCCTCCAACACTTATTAAATCATAAGATAAACATCTTCTCAAATTATTCAAAGTCAAAATTTAGAAAATACATCCCCACCCATTTAATCTAATTTTCTTTCCCCTCTCTCCTCTGTTTGAGAGGGGCACCCTACTGTCAGACTTCACCATATTTTATTTGGAAAGGATCATAGCTCATAGGCCAATTAATTAATTAATCGATATGTGTTTAGTTTTTTAATTAAATCGATATCATGTTAATATGTTGGATCTTCATAAAGCTAATTATTTTTTCTTACTTTTCCAATAAAGATTTTGTTTCGTTTCATATTCTTTTATCTTCTATTTTATATTATGTCGCATGAAATAATGAAATCTATTCATTTAGTTCTGAACTAGCACGCCCGACTGCATAAGTACTACTTAGCTATAATCAAAACCAAGAATATAGTAAGCTGCCATTGCACTGTCTACCACTCAAAATTGTTTACCAAAAAAAAAAAAAAGAGTTCGCTTTAAATGTGTTAAAGCTAAATAAACAAAATACTGAAAAGTGTGGCAGAAAATCTGGTAAAGATTGTTCATTTCAAGTAGATTTGTGGTAATATAAGTAAACTATGTGCTTTAGCCATATCTTGTGTTTGTTATCAAGTGGATCTCGTGAGAGTCATGATAATGAAGGTGCAAGTGACTCTCAAGTCTCAACTGTCTGCTTTTCCTCGGAACCAAAAGTCCTAAGTGGAAGGATTTTTTAAAGAAGAAATAGTGTTCTATTTTATATTATTAAAATTTAAATACAATACAATGGGTATATGATCAAACCTCTAGGGCGGGTCAAGATCCGGAATTAAACTAGTGAATATCAAAGGAATTACAAATATATAATTAAATATAAATTTTAATCTAGATATTTATTCATCTTATTAATTTTACCTACAAGACATCTTATACAAGTTATTGTGAAGTTTAAAGAATATAAAATGGTATCGTTACAAGACAATGTGTACGAAATTATACCCAAGAAATACGAAATTATAAATTAATACAAAGACTATTATTTCTGTGAACGATTCTACATTTCTGCCCTATCAATCATCCTGATCGCAATTCCCTCGACTTCAACTACAAAATCCACAAACTAATTTTTGAATCCGGCATCAGCATCGATTTGATATTGGAAACTTAGGGTTCTGTGACTATTTGAGGTTTAGAGTCAAATCAATATGGGAATGAAATTTGATTTAGAAATTTTATAGCTCAAGTCAAGGAAATGATGGATTGGTCGGAATTGACACTAAAAAAATTGAACTTTTTTCTTTATTGATATAGTAGAATTCTCTCAACCACAATAATAATATAAGTATCACTTATGATTATATAAACAAATGATATTTTGAAAATATATTTCATTCATGTTTACAACC
The DNA here is from genome assembly GCA_034509125.1 of Monilaria moniliformis. Lineage (NCBI taxonomy): Eukaryota > Viridiplantae > Streptophyta > Magnoliopsida > Caryophyllales > Aizoaceae > Monilaria > Monilaria moniliformis. Next base: position 1,287 of record JAYDZE010545867.1, on the reverse strand, counting down.
GAAAATACCACTTGTAAATTTAGAATTTAAAAATATTTCCATTACATGCGTAGTGTAGCCACCATTGCTTAATATATTCGCCTCGAAACGAAGAGTGGTAAAAGTGGATAGAGATCTCCGAAACTTAACAATGGAGCCCCATTCATTTTCTCTAATCACTTGAATTTTTTCTTTAAAAAAATGAAAATCTTTCCGACCACCACTAATCATCAACAATTACGTCAGAGATCATACCCCACTACTAAATGATTTTATAACAGTGTATTGAAAATAATATTCATATATACAGTTTTTTTATATATATAAAGTATGATACATACTCTACCATGGATTATAGAGGATTTCAAATACTTGATATAGATCTGGAATAAATTTTAAGATTCTAACTTTTCCTGTTCGTAACCTATTAAATGATTGATAACCGATCATAGTTCAATTAGTAAGATATTTTTCATCGAATCAATAGATTGATAAATCAAATCGATTTTAAAAAATATGGAGTTAATTAATGTATAAATAAATAAAATAATAATAATAATAATATAATAATAGGTTATTTATTATTAAATAAATGAATTTTTAGTAATTTTATGTTTTTTCTCCCAATTTATTTTTTTTGAATCCAAATATACAAATTTTCAATTTCTCTAATTTTCTCATAACAAAATATGGGGGAGAGATCAGAACTAGCATAACAAATTATAACTAATGTGCCCATTAAAATGTGGTCGTCTTGATCTAATAAATTAAAAAATATTTGGAAAAACTACACTTTTCACTTTCCCACCTTCCGCCTGGCATCTCTCTTTCTATACACAATACAACACATTTCTCTCTGTCTTTCTCTCTCTTCATCAATGGCATATCCACATTGTAACAACATGTATAGTTGAGCCCCCAGTTTATTTTAATAGTATTAATATAATATATTATATTATATTATATATTATATTATATTATATTACTTATTTATATACCCCTATATAGCATAAATCCAATACTATTTTGTGTATGAAAAAGTCAATTACTAATAATAGCTTATTACTAATACACTAGCACATTACTAATACTACCTCATTATTCTTCAATTGACAATAATTACATAATACAAAGAGAAACATAAACGCTTGAGCATGAACTCGTCCGCGGCGGCACCGTGGAAACAACTTCTTTTCAAACAACTTCTTTTCAAATCAATTGAAGTCACTTTCTATATGCTCATCTAAAGCACTACTCTCATGTCAAGCTCGTATGCGTATTTCATTTCGTATTCAATTTCACCTGCAA
>JAYDZE010545856.1:0-14052 GCA_034509125.1 Monilaria moniliformis | reverse complement strand
TTCAGGTACGCTTCCGCATTCAGTTCTTTTATAATCTCGGATAATCATAATAGAGATTTAAGAATTAAATCCAACATTCCACGCACACTCGGCCAAACAGAAGTGGAAATCGTTGGACATTATCTTTTTGTGATCACTTTTACAATGAATACGGATAAACAGGTAGCACTAGAGAAAGGGCCATGGCACTTTTTCTCTGATTTAATGCTTCTCGGACAAATTGAAGCGATGCAAACACTAGCGAGTATGGAATTTAATAAGGTGGCTTTATGAGTTCAATGCCATAATATTCCATTTGCATGCATGCAGCATTCGAGTGTAAAAATAATCAGAGCCGGAATAGGGCACGTGGAGGAGATTGATGTTGGAAAAGTGAGCTATGCGTGGGAAAATATGCTGGGGTTACAGTTACATGTAACATTAACCTCCCATTGGTGAGGCATGGACTGGGGTTTCCTGTGAAGGATTCATGCCAAAGATCTGAAATGATGATATTCAAATTTCATTAGCACATTCTAAATTAATCCACTAGAACACATTTAGACAAGAAGTAAGAAACAGAAACAGATACATAGGCAAGCTCCTTGAGTTTAGAAAATTACTTTATTTGCAGAATTTTCTTAATAATTAGTGTAGTAGATGACTTGCTACTCCCACCACTCTTCCATAGCTATTCAACCTTTGAATCTTCTCGCATATTCCTTCCTATAGCATAAATATTGTGTGAGTAATAAAGTATCAAGCTTTATAGACTGGGTGGAGAATAGAAAATTATTAAGGTGCAGACATAGGGGGGATGATTTTTCCTCTCTGATTGCTTGTGATTTTCGTCCTCTCCAACCCTATATATAGGGTGGTGGGCTAGATTAGGGATTACAAAGAGGATTAGGATTGAACCTCCTAATGGGCTTAATTCTTTAAGTTGAGCCCAACTTAATTAAGTCCATTAATATTAATTGACTCCACTATAAAATTAATATTGCATTGCTCGCTTGATCAATATTACGAATATGACTCATTTTTAATTTATTATTTCCCGTGTTTAAGATTTTCAGTATCAATTAACTAATTAAAAGTTGTTGCTAGTTTTAATTAATTAATTTCTTTTTTTCAAGAGTGGTATAGTTCAAAAATTTATTTATTATACTGGAATAAATTTCATTTAAGCAGATTTGTATAATAAATTCTTTTTTCGAACAATACTATATAATAACAATACTAGCACCGCTAGATATTAATTACTACTGCTTAAGATATCAGATTTGAGTTACGAAAAACATGCACCTATTGGTAAGCAAAATAGTGCATAATCAATATCGTATGCTCAATGTTACATATATAGAATAAGAAATAAATAATCACCGAGACCTTGTACTTCATTTACACATCATAGAAGTACGTATCTCGATATAATCTATTTTAGTGTTATACCACACCCAGTACCATCATTTGGCCAAGATAGGTACAAACCTTAAATCCACATTGCAATCTTTCACGATAGATTGTCCATACCTATCTAGGTTAAGAACTTGATTTTCTTTTATAACAAACCGACTGAAAGATCTTCTGTGATCATAAATCCATCACTCAGTCTAGAATATAGAAGAATGATTTGTTTACTCAATTTAAAATTATATGCTTAAGAATAGGCATCCATAACCACGAAAGACAAACCATGTGACAATATTAAATTTTTTCTCAATTGCAAGCTCTACTGCATACATACCATAACAGTATGTATCCCTAGTCCATGAGCAAATCCACAAAGAAGTTCTAATTGTTTTGCAATACGAGCAGTTGCCAGAGGAGTGCACTGATCTGGTCGTTGATGCCACCAGGAGCAACTTTGGAGGTTATCTTCAAGCCAGATGAATTGGGGTCGGGACCAAGATGAGAACAACTGCTAGTACCAGCAAAGCTACCTCCTCGATGAAGGAGATGGAGTCGGAGTGGCGGAAAACTGAATAGGAAAATGACGAGAGCAGTGTTGGAAGGAGTGCGATGGTGGGTAAGGAGAGAGAGGATAAGGGGAGAAGGGTAGAGCAGTACGGAGAGGGGCAAGATGGGGGTTAGAGAGAGAGGAGATGGATGAGAAAATGATGGACTATGCAATCAAGGAACATTAATGGTGAGAGGTGACAAGGAGGGGGATGTGACAAGAGATGGAGACGGATGTGGTCTCTACTGATTTGGGGGAGGACGAGAACGAATTGATGGTGGACAGAGAGAGTCAGGGAAAATGGAGCAAGCAGTGGGGAGATGGAGGGAAGAGGCAGTGACAACATACCAAAGGGAAGCTGGACTTCTATGATTCTCATGCCGAGTAGGCCTCGTCAGCAAAAAACTAAAAAGAAAATGCTAGGGTGGAAGAGGCAAGCGTGGGAGGCAGGACAGAGAACTAGAGAGGTGGAGACGATGAGGATGGACATATATAGAGCCCAACTCGCAAAGTATAAAGAAAGCATATAGACCGAATGTAGAGGTTGGAAATCGGATCCCAAACTACAAACAACCTTGATTTCTCGATGAAGATAGTTAGGAAAATGAGCAAACGGTGACGGCTTCCTAGCAGCCACCGCCAAGCATTATGAATGCATTAGTATGGAATGCGCAATGCCTGGAGATTCCTGGCGCATTCCATGAGTTCCGACGCTTCCTCGAGTACTTTTCCGATCCTGGTTTTTCTTAGCGAAACTAGACTCGTTGTTAACAAATACAGATAGTAGAGAACCGATGTTGAGGTACGATGGTTTTTTTGTATGGATGCGGTTGGAAATAAGGGATGTCTAGCTCTCATATGGAAATATCCACTCGATTTTAGAGTGATATCTTATGCACTTGGACATATTGATTGTAGAGTTACACAAGGGACCTCATGTTGGCGTTTCACGGGCTTCTACGGGAACCCGGTGGTGAAGAGCGGAGGTTCTCATGGGATATAATTAAGAGACTGAAGAGGAATGCACGAGTATCCCGTGGCTAGATAATAGCAACTTTAATGAGATACTATCAGATGATGAGAAACAAGCGGGTAGGTCGCAACCCTTGCCACAAATGAATCTTTTCAATGAAGCTCTCATGTATTGTAGCTTGTATAAGATGGAGCAGGCTGACCAATCATGGACTTGGCTCAATAAGCGAGAGAAAGATCCGATCTATGTGCGATTAAGGAGATTATCGGACGATACAAGCTCGCTTCAGACTAGCTAATTAATTTACAAAAAATCATCTATCTTTTTTTCTCCGAACACGGAGCAGGGACTGGTGGGAGAGATGAAAAATGTGTGGCAACTTAATGTGGAAAAGAGCTCCAAATGTACTTGGGGCTGCCATTCTTTACATTCCTATAGAAACGCCTGCAATGTAGCTATATCAGAGACAAAATTTCAAAAAGGATTTTAGGGTGACGCCAAAGGAAATTTTCATCTGGTGGTATGCAGTTGTTCATTAAAGTTATAGTTCAGTCGATTCCCACATATGCGACGCAATGCTTCAAATTACCGGACTCTTATCTGTTATGATATAAATTAACTTTGTGTCTGACTTTTGGTGGGGTGATAAGGGCGAGAAGCGTCAGATGCATTGGACAAAGTGGTCGGATTTATGTAGGCTGACGGCGCAAGTTCGTTCGATTGCTTCTTTCGTATGGTGTTCGATGGCAGAGACAGGATCTTGTGGAGCTAGGAAGAATTCGAAAAGTAGGGAATCAGGAGCTAATTCCTCTGTATAGGGAGAAAGAAGTGTGAGACTTACATGGGCATCAATTGAAGCCGCGAGCAAAAGAACCGACACCGATCGAGTCATATGGCGGACTTAATTACCGCCTGGAAGCAATGAGACCAAGATAAGCTATCATCATGCTTCCTGCCTCATGAAGTTCATGGTATTTTGTGTTAGCATTAATGAAGAGCTCAGTGTTCATGTAACTGAGGAACATGTGCATGATATTTCAAAGAATGAAAAAGAAGCGTGTCTCAAGGAAGAAAGACTTCCACCTCAGCTCAGCAAGCCAACGTGGAAACAAGTCTTGATGTGCAACGGTTAAGTTAACAGAAGCATGTGAGAATCAACTTGGTACCTTAAAGTGTATCTCCTTTTCTGTTTCAGTATTTTGTTTGGTAGTTCTTTGTTTGTAACAACTAGGGTTTACCTTTCTTATTCTAGCACCTTCGATAGGTTGCTATATATGTGTAAGTTTTCAGCTTTGAGAGGTGCGCCGCACACCACAAATCAATGAAATAGACTACCTTTCTCTTCATACTATGTTTTTCTCTAGCTGGCTGAATTTCTTCATTTTGAACACACCAATTGCGGAGCATGGGGGAAGAGATGAAGTTCGTTGGAAATTTGATGCCAAAGAGGAGTTTTCGGTAAAAAGGTATATCTTGCCAAGACCGGGTACTACAATAATAACCATAACTTGAGCTTGTTGGATAGGAAACTGTGGAGTAAGTTGGTTTTGTCGATGTCTATCCTGCCAAAAGCCCGAATTTTTCTTTGGAAATCCCTGTATAATTGGATTCTGACGAGCGCCAACTTGAAAAGCCATCACATGCCAACACATATAGGTGGGGGTCAACCGAGTATAACCGGATTTTTTGCACTCGTGCTCGACCTATTCGGAAAAATAGTAAGTACTGGGCAATGCTTCAAAAATGTGATGAAATCAAGCTGTAAGTAAATAACGCGAACGATGCAGAAGGAGTTTAATGGTGATGATTATGAGGTTTGGGCCATCTTATTGTGAAAAATATGGACGATGGTGTGTAACATCTTGCATGAGGAGGCAGTGGGAATTTGGATGCCTTCGGTAGCGGACGCCATGGTCCTATGTGAGAGTTACCAGACGGCTCGACCCACCCTTGAGCGTGAAACACAACTGGATTTTCGGGTTAGGCAAGAGTAAATGGAACAAACCAAAGCGGGGGAAATACTGCGCTGATGTTGATGTGCTATATGACCCTATTATCCGCGTATTGTTTTGGTGTTGGAATCATTGTGGTAGCCCTCACAAAACAAACATCTCTGGTGTCAAATGTACTCATGGTCAAGATTATGGCAATAGTACATGGAATCTTGCGTGCATGGAACACAACTTGGCCCTGGTGGAGATGTACACTGGCAGACCTAGAAGAAGCGGAGCACATGCTCCCAGATAATATTTGTGACATTGTGGCCTCTAAGCGGGACAATTTACTAATTAGGTCTTTCTTATGTGTATTACTCGGCTAATTTAGCCGCTCATTCGCTTGCACAATATCTTGTGCAATGTTCGCGGCTAATTTGTTGGACCACTAGCTTTCCTTCGTGGCTTAAAGAAATTGTATTAACAAGACATTCTTGATTAATACATCTTTACCTTCTCAAAATAAAAAAAACAAATCATTGTAAATAATTTTGACTGTTTAATTTCATAAGTATAGTTGAAACTTTTTCGCTTTTTGTAATGAAATAGGCTTTTATATGTTTTTCTACCACCACGGATTACAAAAGGAAGAACGTAGGGCCCTGTGAATTTATAGATGAGACAACGCTTATAAAAATAGTTGCTAAATAATTATTATTATTATTTTTTTTTTGTAATTTGATTGTATATAGTTACGTCATACAATATATATAACTAAATATAACACGTACGTGAATATTGAAACCTACCATTAGATTTCAAAATATACTTAGGAGGTAGCATCTAAGAAACACAAGCTAGATATGAAAATTGAAAAAAAAAGGCAAATGATATAATCTATTACCTAATAAGACCACTTCTTTATTTATTTTGGATTGAAAATTTGAAAAACAAGGCAAAACTATGATTTAGTAGTTCGAAGCTGAGCCTTTTGGATTAGGCATTTTACATTATAATAAAAATTTAATGTAGCTTATTCAAATTACATTCTTCGTCGTAATTGAATAGAACATGAAAATCACTTTCGGATTCTTGAACATAAATTATAACCTCATAAAAAAACTATATATCATGACTTATATTAGAGGAGGATAACGGAAAATCATGTTTTTAGAAAAGTAAAAGGAAAAATCTTTTTGTGTGGCGGGTAAGTAAAACTGCATTAAAAAGGGTAAAAACTATTGCATAAATAATTGATTCAATGTAATGGTGACGGCAGATTTCTCTTAATATAAAAAAAGAAGAAGCTAATTTAACAAATTAAACCTATTGAGCTAGTATACATACATAACCATCCCTAGCCGCCCAATAGCGCGACACAACCAAATAAAATTCCCCCTCCATAAGTCGTTAAAATAACATAATAAAGAAAAAATAAAATAAAATCCAAAATTTGAAAACTTAGAGAGCAAGGTGCGGAATAACGGCTACTGGTCGATCCCTTTTACAACCTGGCTCCTTTCCACTCCAGAGATTCCTCCTTTTCTTCCCCAATAAATTCAAATGCGCTCCACATTTCAAACCGAAGTCACACATAATTTCTCCATTTTCAATCCAAAACTTTTCCCCCCTCTTTCTCTCTCTCTCTACAATGGCCAGCAAAAACTCATCCCTTGTGCTCAAAATCCTCATCCTACTAGCCAAACTGAAAAAACCCCTGCTCCGAAAACTGGTATCTCTAAAGAAGATGAAGAAGTTGAAGCTGCTAGAGCAGTACAGCTACTACATCTACGTTAAGGAATACGAATTCTCCCCTTCGACCACTCCGATCACAGAGTTCCGTCGAATCTCGAAAAACGGGAGATTGAGCTTGAAGAAGCTCTACTCCAATTTGGTGCTGATTTGCAGGACTTTTCTGGGATCGAGCAGTAGAAATAAGGAGATTTATAATTTAGAAATGGCCTTGAACTATTCGTTGGTTTGCGCAGAAGAATCTTCGGGAGAAATGATGATGGCTGAGTTGTCATCGAGCGAAGACGACGATAGCTCAATTGATGAGAGAGCTGAGAGATTTATTCATAGCTTTTATCAAGAGATGAGGAGGCAGAGGACTGAATCCAATTCTCAGCTGCTACTTCAAAATTGATATTCTTTTGGAGGGAATGTATGTGTTTTTTATTTTGTTATTTTTGCTGTTGCTTTCAGTTTACTCTCCGCGTAATATTTGTAAGACGTGACAAATTCTTGTAAGTGTGATTTGGAATTTATTTAATATAATATGGATTCATTATTTCACAGGTTTCTTTAAGGCATTTTTCTCTCAGTTCAAAAAAATTGCCGCAAGTCAATTTTCAATTACCATGTCAATGTTTTACTTTTCAGTCACAACACCATTATTCCAGTCAAAATAATTTAGCCTCAAATTTACCAACACTCTATTTTTATCATTTTATTATTTTTTATTATACTTTAATTTTATATATTTATTTGAATTGAGTTATTTATAAAATAAAGACAACAAATTCGAAAAGTACTTAATTAAAATTTGAAATTACTTAATTTAAAATCCTAAATTACATTAATTAAAAATAAAAAATGACATAATTGAAATTCCTAATATTAAATAGATAAAAAGGCCTTAGAGCCTTAATTTATTTCTAATTTCTTTTCAAGTAGGGCGACCAACTTGGTATGTTGTCGAATCTGCACTTTGTTCATGTCCGAAGTGTCCTTGAAAACCACCTTCCGGTACCCCTTCACCAACACCGCCTGAGTCACGTCGTCCGCCGACAGGTCTCGAATTCTAGCACTGCCTTCTGGCGCCTTTACCTTCCCTTTTCATTTTGCCGCTTTCTGTCTCATAAGACGGGCCGACGAGGCCAGTACTTTCATCCATCGAAGCATTCAAATCGAATGCATCAGCATCTCTACTTTTAGAGTAATGGCCGGAGGCAGTGTGCTTGGTTATTTTAGGGTCAGATGAGGAGTCGGTGTTGCCAGAAAATTTGGGGTGATTTTGCACAATTGTCCACACATCCTCGAACTTGAATTGTTTCAGTTCCTCATTGTAGAAAGTGGTGGTGTGGGCTTGTTCACGAATGCTTTCCCAACTATGACCACTCGGCTATATTTTCTGCAGGTTTTTGATGTAGCCAGCGAATTTGGCCACCTCGGTCTGAACTCGCCCCAATGCTTGCGGAGGTTGTCGTAGTCGCGCTGCAACGCCCAGGCCGGTTTAAGCGCGTTGTATTTTTCCGCAATCTTCTCCCAGAAGACATGAACCCTTTGTCCGTTTTCGATCACCGGATCTTCGGACACATCAATGTAGCATCGGGCTACCAACTTCGTCTCCTCCAAACCATATTTCTTCGATCCGTCTTCTCGCGCACTGGGGCCATCTTTTTCCCTTTGCCTTTACCTATCACGAGAGGGGGCGGGTCCAACTCGTCGATGGTATGCATCTCGTCGACGTAGTAGTCGCCGACATTGATCGACGACAAGGCTGGGGTCAGGGCGTCATTATTCGGCGCGCATTCGGACAACTCAACATGAAAGTCGATGGATCTCAACCCTTACTCTGACAATACTGAAAAAATTTGAGTACCTCACTCGATGATGGAGGATTTTTTCCCGAATTTGAATCCATAAAATACAAGTGAGAATGAAAATGAAGAAGAAAAGTGAGAAGGAAGTGAAGTTGGTCTGAGATTTTATAGAGGAAATTGAGTGCCCCTCCTTTATCTCCAGTGAAGCTACATGACAACCCGTGAAGCTCCCATCAAATCAGCAATGCAAATTAAGAAAAAAAATTATCAAATGCGGCAGATTTGCGGCGAAGCGGGCTGTAGCGCCGGTGCGTCGTGGCCGTCGTAGCTCCGCATTCAGCCGCGAGCTCGTCGAATCGCGCAGTTAAGGCGGGCCACAAGTCCCCCCATCCCTGCCCCACTACGACTGTCGCTGTTTTCTCCACTTTTGTGGCAGCGATAAGGAAAATACGTGGGGAGGTTGTATCCCTTGCAGGGTGTTAGTGACTACGAGGAGTTTTGTTGTTGTACTTTTGGCAATATGGCTTGTCAATAGGGAAATTTGGGGGATTTTTAGTGTACAAGTGAGTAAAGCGTTGTTAAATCCGACTGCAATGCCAAGGAATCTACTAAAAGATGCCGTTTTTTAAATTAAATAATCGTATTCTTTTCTTTTTGTTTTTCTAAGAGGAGAAAGATTAGGATTTGAAATCTATACTTTGTATTTATATAGAAAAGTCTGTCCCGCTTAGATGTATATAGAGATATATTAGTCTTTTTCTTGAGAATATAGATATGAATTTCGTTGATTTTAAGAAATGAAATAGAAATCAGTTGTAAATAATTCCATCTTCAAAGTAATTTTCTTTTTTCCGGATGGGCGAAGGCCCATGAGCCTCAGTCAGTCCAATTTAGACCATGCTATACAATTCTAGCATAATGATATAATCAAGAATATTTTTGTTGATCCTCAAAAAAAGCAATTTTTGTTGCTTTTTTCTGTAACACATATTATATACTCGAGTGCTATTTCATTATGAGTTAGCGATAAATTTACATAAATTGTAGGGGTGTCTAATCGGGTATCTATGAGTACTCATACCCGAAATTAAGGTGAAAATATGTATCGAACCTGATCCTATTGTGGAGTTGTGTATCTGAAGTACTCGATTCAGATACCTGCATACCCATTTTTTTTTGTTCAATCCCTTCCATTTCTATTTCTAAAACTATTTATATTTCTTTGCTTTATAATTTCTTCAATTTGTTAGTTAAACATAAAGAAGCTAGTTTATTTTGTTAATTAGTGGCAACAAATATCCACAATTGGCATAAAAAAAAGGCTTATATATGAAATTTTACATATTATTCTAAAGAAAAATTTCCAAATATCCCATTACTTTTTTTTCACGTTTCCATCTGTTTTGTTTTAATTGCTTCACAATTTTAAAACCAAAGATCAGCATCCAATCATTCGTCATTCTTCATTCATCATCCATCATAATATAAGCAAAAAATCATCATCCATCATAATAAAAAGTTAGAAACAAGTTAACAACCAAATAATATAAACCAAACGTCATCATCCATCATTCTTCTTATGTGTGGTGTGGACCACTCTGAATCTGTGCATTGCTCGTTTAAGCGATCTTTTCGATGATGGCCAAAACTACATAGATAAACAATAACATATAAAAATCTAAATAGTAAGGATAATGTGGAAATCTAAATAATAGTACTTACCATTTTGAAACTCTTTTTGTTGTTCTTCTTCAGGCATGCCTTTGTTGTCTTTATTTTCCATAGTAGTAATAGCCTTCAACCAATCTCCGGTGCAAATCAAAGTTTCAGCCATATTTCAAGTCAATGAGCTTCTATATGCAGTGAAAACACGATCTCCCGTGCTAAATGCAGACTCAGAAGCAACACTGAAAATGAGAATTGCCAAAATATCCATTGTCATCTCACTCAGAATGTGGTAACGTGGATTCTCCGAGCACCACTAGAAGATATCAAAGCTATCCATCTCATTCTTTGTCACTTTGTGTTTATTTTCTGTGAGATAAACAACGAGCTCATTTGCATTGCCGTAGTAGACGTATCAATTGTTCGAGGTAGAGTAGGAGTCACCTTTTGTGCTCTATAAAACTCAAACAGTTCATTCATCGAGTTTGTCACCTGTTTCACCATATCAAGCCCGTGTCCAGCTCCATAGATTAATCTAAATCACGTCTCCACACGCTTCATCTTTTGTATTGGATCAAGCACAACATCAATGTATAAAATTATATTCATCTTTGAATTTAATTTTTGTTTCTTCTATCCAATATTTTCCAATCTCCGACCTTGAAATTGAAGAAAAACAATGAAGAAAATTCAATACGTATGGGATACAAAAAACCTTGAGTAGATTACTAAATTATAGTACAAAGAAATGGTTTAATTGCTAACCTCGTCTTTGTGGCCATGGAACTTACTTCATAATCATCACTAATCTCCAACTTAATAATGAGGAACTTAAAGACATCACATATCTTTGCAAAAAATAAATGTGTATCGGATATTTGGTGGCAGAGACGGGGAGAGCTAACTTATAGAATTTCTTCAGCTATTCCATCATCTTCTTCACATTAACCCAATATTCTTCTTTAAGCAATCAAATAAAAAGATTGTTGTGCTTTTTCTACAATAAATCTTCATCAATACAATGATACATTTGCCCGAAGACCTTTAATGCCTCTTGATAAGGTAGAGCTGACTTTAGCATCAAATAAGTAGAGTTCCACCGAGTCGAAACATCCAAACACAATGAATTTTGCAATCAATCATGTCTATCACAACTCTATTCTATTGTGTACCTCTCTATGCCACTTGACGACCTCTCTAACTCAACGTATGGTTATGTCTATCTCTTCCAAACCATCTTGTATAACTAAATTGAATATATATGCTACACAACACATATGGAAGTACTTTCCACCCAGAACATTTGTCTTCAAAGTGTCCAATGAAACTTGACATGTCTAACAGCCCCATCATTCACAGGTGCATTATCCACAGTGTAAGACTATAGATTTGTCAATCTCAAGTCATTCAACGATGTGACTATGGCTTCACCAATGTCACTCCCCTTGCGATTTTCAATCTTTGAAAATTGATAATCTTTTTCTGTAATATCCAATATTTTCCAATGCAATGTGTAGTAACATAAATGAAATTTGTGTTGTTCACTAGAGTCCAACAGTCACTAGTGATCGACACTCTTCCCTTGTCTTCTTTCTTGAAAAACTTGTGCAAACTATGTTTAAACTAAAGATACAACCTCACACAATCCTTTCGTATTGTTTGACTTGACAGATTCAGAATTGTGGACAAATACTTTGGACGAATCAAGGATGATCATCTCACACAATGTTGCTCGTATCGCTTTCTGATCAAACTTCCAACTAGTCAAAGATGCGTTGTCAGCAGTTTGATCTACATAGTAGTTCAAAACAGTTTAACTAATACCAGGTTGCAATTTTGCTAACCTCTTCAAACACGTAATAGTGTGGTTTCTTAAACCATCGGTGTCACACCCTCATGTGTCGGCTGCAATTAAAGTACCACAACGCTTGCACTTTACTTTGAGCTTCTTAATAGGATGATCACTCTTCAATCCACACTTTGGTGTAATCGTTCCAATATAAAGATCTTGGTTCCCAAGATTACTCAGTTTTTCTTCTCTTTTGAGCTCGAGTAGTTTGTGTTGTTTGCTCTGTTAGGTCTTTTTTCCTTCTTCTTTGATATACCTTACTATTTATATGTCTTCCAAATCATGATCATCTAAAACTATATGATTATCTTAACACGTGTTTCCTTAAAATGAATCCATCATAATCAACACAAATTCAAAACAATTGTACATGGACTATCAACTATCAACTATAAGCTTTCCATCACAATTTCAGTATATCATCAATCAGTAATATATATATAGGGATGCATTAGGGTAAAACTTAATACCCTATGCATAACTAAGACATTATATCAGCTCTTAGATTAGATAATGGATGGTTGTGATTCCCTAAATATGCTTATCATCATATCAATACTCTAAGTTCATTAAAGGGCTAAATCGACCAAATAAAAAATACACGTCTCTATTATTATGGAAGTTGGCGAGAACTGAGGAACTTTAATTGCATAAATATCAATCAATATTTAATGTTGATTTTAATGAACATCAACTCAGATTATTCTTATATTCAAACCGTCAATATTTATAATTAAATCATACAAATCTTTACGTTTTCTCATTCTATTCATCTTCTTCGTAATATCTAATATTACTATTTAATGTAGCATTAAAATATATGATGATTATCATTAATCTATGTTATCAGTATCATTATTCTTCGTGATGATTAACATTGTTCTAGCTGATTAAATTTTGTATCAAAATATTTTACCAGATTTTCATTAGTATATATAATAATTATCATTAGTATATATATAATGATTCCTAGTTCTATATAATCATGTCTGAAAAAAAAAAGAACTATAAGAAACTATTATCATTATGTTCCGTGTTATACATCATAAATGGATGAAAAAAATAAGATATATCATCATATACAGATTAATAAATCATTAAATTATTAATGCTACTTCATTATACAGTATTAATATGATTGCGCTAATTATGCTAATTTCACATACATACATTTATATCATTAAATTTAAACCTATATACATCTATCATTGTTATTACTGACAAACATCATTATACATAAATAAACAAAATATGGCTTAAGAAATATGACTGCAATGTATATAAGATATGTTTAACGATTTTTTTTTTACAAAAATACTAATTATATTTGGAAATATACCATATATATATAGAATCAAATCTTGTCATATCATAAACGAATCTTACATAATAATAAAAATAATGATAATAACTGCCAATTATAACACGAAATAATTAAGGAATAGAATCCCTAATTTTTGGTAAATGAAATAACCGCATGGGTGAAAATTACTCTGAAGACATTTTCTAATAAAAAAATGGAAAAAAATAATGACACATAGCTTAAATCTAGACAGTTAGATTAACATATCTAACGGATATAAAATGGTCTTAGTTATGCAATTAGAAATGGTTCGGATTTGAACGCAACTCTCTCTCTATATATACATAAAGACTAGTGGTTAGATCAAGTCTAGACAAATTCCCAACATATTTCGAATTACGCAACAGGACTAAATAGATTTAGCCACATAGTTCATGTTTTAAAATCTCTCTTTATTCAAATATAATGGGTTCACTTAGACATACAATCAGTCCTTAATACAATATAACAAATGAAACAATATAATCGCATGTTATCTACCATGATTTTGGTTGAGAAACAAAGCTGTAGATATGGAAAATCACGTTTTCTTATCTTTTCAGTCTATTCCTAAAATTATGACAACGACAACAATATATCATACTACTTCTAAAACGTTTCATCTTTTCTTGGTTTTTTTCGGAAAAAGTGTTTTCCTTTTCCTAATTTTCACACACAGAGATACAGTCTATTTTAGTCACGTTATTATTATTAAAGAGAAGTTATTATGTAACACCCCTTACTCGATAGGTAAACCCACCGAATAAGTGATGTCACAAACGGTATCACACACACGGGCTAAAAA